>SKCR01032771.1:0-259005 GCA_019454045.1 Zanthoxylum bungeanum | reverse complement strand
TAATATTGAATTTATTTTCTGTTTATACCAGAGTAGCACAGGTGAGGTGCAATCATTTCCAGATTTTTTCCGTGTGACACATTACAATGAGAGGAACAAATGGATAAATGAAGAAGCTGAACGCTGCTATGTAAGTTTCAGTTTTTAAAATAAAATAATTAATATTATATATGTTAATTTTTTTCTCAAATTCTAATATTAACTTGTTTTTTGAAACAGAACGAAATGATGGAACTCCAACAGCAAACTCAGGAGACAGGGTCCAACTCGATACCAGATGAGCAGTTGTCGCAATTGGTTTTCAAGAATCAGACAGCTTACAACGTTGGCCTTGGCACTCGTAAGAAGCCGACGTCATCTGCACGCAATACTGTTAATTCGGACAATGCCTCTCTTCGAGACGAGTTAGTCACCACCAAGATGAGCTAGCCACCACCCGAGACGGCTGAAGCAAGACTAAGGAGAAGCTACAACAGGTCATGGTGGACCACGAGAAGAAGATGGTGGACCACGAGAAGAAGATGGAGCAGTTGGAACAGCAAATGCTGGCTTTCCGTCAGATGTTCGAGGCCTCAATCAGTCAGGGTGCATCTGGCTCGAGCGTCCCCCCATCACAGTAGCAATTAATTTATATTTGGTTTTATATAAACATTTTGAACAAATAGATTTAATATAATATTTTTTTTTAAAAAACAAATTTCAATATAATATTTAATAATATTTCATAATTCTGTTATTAATTAGATTTTTTTTCAATTAAATTAAATATTTTAGACCAAAAAGAAGTAAATTAATAATTTTTTTTAAAAAAAAAATTTTAACTATTAGCGTCAAATATTCGACGCCAAATTGACTTTTGGCTTCGAAAATTTTGACGCTAATAGTAACAAAAATGGCCGCTGTAAGTATACAGATATTACTTTTTTGGCAAAAATGCAAAACTCACCCTCTAACTTTCACGTTTTTTCATTTCAGTCCTCTAACTTTCAGTTTTGTCAATTCAGTCCTCGAACTTTCAATTTTTGTCAATTCAGTCATCCGTTACAATCCGTTACTGCTGCCGTTACTGCTGCCAAAACGACGCCGTTTAACAGATGACTGAATTGACAAAAATTGAAAGTTAAAGGACTGAATTGACAAAACTGAAAGTTAGAGGACTAAATGAAAAAACGTAAAAGTTAGAGGACTGAATTGACCAAACTAGTTTAATATTGACTACTACTAATAATAATATAAATTGAAAAAAATTCCAACATTAAATACAAGTAACTAGTGAGTTCAGTAACAACCTATTCATTTTTTAAAAAAAAAAATCGTATTCATTCAAGAATAATGATCTGATGAAGGTCGATCCTGACAAGCATTATCTTCAACATTTTCGTGAGACATTCTAGAGATTACTGTTCAATTACATTAAAATTATATTTATAAATTACATGTCAATCAAATATTAAAAATTAAAAAATACATCACTATCTTTGAAATGTAATCTCTAAAATTACATTTTGAAATGTAATTGTTGGAATATAATTTTTTTCTTGTTATCATTAAAATTATATTTATTAATTTTCTTCTTAACAGTTGTAGCCTATTTTCTTTTTCTTTTACTTTTAAAAAATAAGAAAAAGAAAAATTTAATATGGCCTAAATTAAGGTATAAAAAATGCAAAACTGACCCTCTAGTTTTCACGTTTTTTCATTTCAGTCCTATAACTTTCACGTTTTTTCATTTCAGTCCTCTAACTTTAACTTTCAGTTTTGTCAATTCAGTCCTCTAACTTTCAATTTTGTCAATTCAGTCCTCCGTTAAAACGGCGTCGTTTTGGCAGCAGTAACGGATTTGTAACGGATGACTAAATTGACAAAAATTGAAAGTTAAAGGACTGAATTGACAAAACTGAAAGTTAGAGGACTAAATGAAAAAACGTGAAAGTTAGAGGACTGAATTGACCAAACTAGTTTAATATTGTACTACTACTAATAATAATATAAATTGAAAACAAATTCCAACATTATACAAGTAACTAGTGAGTTCAGTAACAACCTATTCATTTTTTAAAAAAAAAAATCGTATTCATTCAAGAAATAATGATCTGATGAAGGTCGATCCTGAACAAGCATTATCTTCAACATTTTCGTGAGACATTAGAGATTACTGTTCAATTACATTAAAATTATATTTATAAATTACATTGTCAAATCAAATATTAAAAATTAAAAAATACATCACTTATCTTTGAAATGTAATCTCTAAAATTACATTTTGAAATGTAATTGTTGGAATATAATTTTTTTCTTGTTATCATTAAAATTATATTTATTAATTTTCTTAACAGTTGTAGCCTATTTTCTTTTTCTTTTACTATTTAAAAAAATAAGAAAAAGAAAAATAATTTAATATGGCCTAAATTAAGGTATAAAAAATGCAAAACTGACCCTCTAGTTTTCACGTTTTTTCATTTCAGTCCTATAACTTTCACGTTTTTTCATTTCAGTCCTCTAACTTTCAGTTTTGTCAATTCAGTCCTCTAACTTTCAATTTTGTCAATTCAGTCCTCCGTTAAACGGCGTCGTTTTGGCAGCAGTAACGGATTTGTAACGGATGACTAAATTGACAAAAATTGAAAGTTAGAGGACTGAATTGACAAAACTGAAAGTTAGAGGACTGAAATGAAAAAACGTGAAAGTTAGAGGTGGGTTTTGTATTTTTGCCTACTTTTTTAATATACTTTAGCGTCGACACGTTTCGACGCCAACGCTAAAAGTTTGATTTTTGGCGTCGAATTATTTCGTCGCCAAATATAACCTATAGCGTCAGAAAATTTAATTTAGCGTCGAAATAAATTGGACGCAAAATATAGTTTTTAGCGTCGCATTTATTTATTTCGACGCTAAAAGTGATTCTCGTCGACATTTCAGCGTCCATTTTTTGAGTCTAATTAATTCGACGCTAAATGTATTTTGCGTCGAAAATGTGACTTATGGCGTCGAATTTTTTCGACGCTAAAGGCTCTAATTTTTGTAGTGATTACATATTTATTATCGGACTTTACAATCCAAAACACGTTTACTGGATTATGAGAACCCGTGCTTATATACTAGTTTAAGATCCTGCTCGCTAGCGATGTGGGATATTATATGGTTACATAAAAGCAACTTCACTAGTGAATTCTAATTTAGATATTATGAAAATAATGATGATTGAGTTTATATATTTATATTTGATTGTGATTAAATTTTTTGGATACATTGCAAAATCACCCTAAATTTATGATTTTAATCAATTTTTAAAGTTTTTGGTCCCGGTCTGCCATCGTTATTTACCATATTTATGGGCCCATCCTTGTACATAGCGCGTTTAGAAGAAAAACATTTAACTTTTATATATATAATATTACAGAACCCTTTTTACACATGATTTTTTAATTCATATATTTTCAAGAACTATTTTAAGATGATAATTTTATTGTAGTTGTTTGGTCCCTTGTCTAAAGGTCTTATTTTTGCTTACATTTGTCCATTTCTTTCGATAGTATAGAAATCCAATGTAACTTTTACGGAGGTATGATTTTTTATTTTAAAGGTGGTTAAATTTTTTTGAAGTAATATTAGTGGATTAAATATTTTATTATTAATTTTTTAAAAAGAATAGAGAAAATTATGGAATCAGAATAGAGAAAGAAAATTATGGAATCATGTAGCTTACTCCTAATGTCACCATTGGTCACATGGTTATTTTAGTAATATTTTTTTAAATACATATTAATACATGTCATGTTGAGAGTTACAGCATATTATATATGTTTCCAAGGACGAAAAAATTAAAATTTCTACAAAAATTATCGGTACAACACATTTTTTATTTTTTTAATAAAATAATATAGAAATTCATTTATTAACAAGAAAATGATACAAATAATAATACACAGAGTCCAACATAGACTTACACATCGGAGTATTTGAAATCCATTATAGAATATGACTAGTAAAAAATCATTAAAGCATACTTATGAACTAGGAGCAAAATAGTATAGCTGCTATGAGTATCACCACTCGATGTGCACAAAATATTAGTAATATGCCCTAAATCTAATCAGATTATGACTAATTATTGTCACATTTTATTATATAAATATTTAGACTATGTATCCATGTAAGATACTTATATGATGAAACCATTAGAGTGATTTACATATGAACCAATAGAACTTTGGTTTATGAGATCTTATCACTCCTAAATATTCTTAGTCGTATGCTTATCAATAATAAGGACATTGATAATCTGAATAGACTAACATGATGGTTATTATTGGCCATTTAAAATAGGGTAGCCATTTTTATAGGCCACTAGCAATATCAGATTGCTTGAAGTAACATATGAGTGCTTATGTGACAATAAATCCATCGAATTGACCTAAAAGAGTTCCATATGAAAGTGTTTATCCTAATTATCTATGGAAAACTCTTGGTAGTGATGTATATTCTTGCATTTGAATCATATAACTTTAACATCGACCTGAGTCGACCCTTAAGAATTGCCAATAGGAAAGTGATTGTGTTACATGTGAAGTATGTGAATTTGTGAGAGACATAATAAAGGATTCACCCTACTAGATAATACTATTGAGATATAACCATGCATCGTTAACATAATGATAATGCAAACCTATGTCGTATGGTGATTCCAACAAAAAAAAGATGGTTTTAAGATTCTCATATTGCAATATTTTCGTGATTATGTTCCAATTTAGACCTTTGACTATTATGATTGACATGTTGTAGGCACTGCATTTTTTACGCATGTGAAACCCGATGAGGAGTCTTATTTGGAGACAGCTACCTTTTGAGTCACGAATGCCGCGGGAAACGGATATCGGAAGGGGGAATTCAGAATAAGCAAGCTCACTGTCTTCGTTGGTGCTGCGTTCGTTACTTCGTTCGAACGGGAAACAGATTGCGGGCGTTCGTGTAGCGTTCGAGGGAGCGTTCGAACGGTGTCGGTAATTCTGGTTTTGCTGCTAGCCTCACACCCAGCCCATTTAGCTCCCCAAAGCCCATAAAACACATCCCAAATTAAATAATTAAATATTAAATTAAATTAAAACATTAAATAAAACATTTAAATCATTTACCAATTAAAATAAACAATTGCCAACTTAAACTAAAATCATGCCTAAATTAAACAAATCACATACTAAATCAAAATATAATCATACCAAATTAAAATCAATCTTAACCAATTAAAGCCAATCATATATTTGACTTCCTAATCTAATAAGATATTTACCAATATAAAATATTTGTATTCCTAAACCAACACAAATTAAATATTACAACTTCCTAAATTAAAATATCTTGTCCCCCCTCAATCTTGTGTATGCCTTTCTCACCTCTCCTAATTTGAAATAAGATCCCTTCCCTTGTCAACCCTAGCCATTCTCTATATAAACAACCCCTAACCAAGGCCATTGATCTCCTTCAGACAACACAATTGACACCCAAGCTCTCTCAAAATTTCTCTAAACCCTCTCTACACACCCAAACACACACAAAAAGAAAAACAAAGAAACCACCACAAGATCACCACCGAAAACCAACCCCTCTAAACCTCCATACACCACCGAAAACCACACAAACACAGCAGCCCAAATCCTTAAAAAACAGTAACTTAGAAAACTACATAGATAACCTTAAAAATAATCACTTTTAATTGCACTAAGAACCCACACAACTTGGAATAGTTCTTTGAAAACATTGAAACAGGTAGCCCGTGCAGTGAGCAGCAAAACAGGAGCCGAATAGGAGCAGAACGGAGTTCGAATCGTAAGCAAAGCAGCGAAACAGTGAGCTAGAACGTTGAACCAGCGGACCAGAAAAAGTTGCGGAGCTTTACCCCCTTTCGATCTTCGTGGAACGTGAGTCCGAGAGACGGCTTAAAAGGTTAGACCTGAGGGTATCTCTCACACTTATTCTCATTTTACTTTCTGGTCATTTATTTTGATTATATTTTCTGTATTTGTCGTATCTGTTGTGTGTATGATGTATGTTGTGGGTATTGGATGAATGAGAGATGTGTCAACTCTCGCGGTATATCGGATGGAAACCCGGACATAAATTTCATAGCCGATTCCGAATGGACGGTAATATGATCTGTACTCGGGCCACAACTCCACGTACCGCTTGAGTAAACGGCACCATCTCTCTTTCGTTGTGTTGCTTTTGTTGTTTATTAGTTTCTCTTGAATTCAATATTGTCTATTTTTGTATGATTCAACCAAGCGCATGGGCTTAGTGAGTTAGTCCGAAGGTCCTCCATTTGTGAGGCAAAGAGCCGAAAAGGCCACCTTCGTGACACTACTTCGCCGCGCCGGTTGATGTATGTTCGGTTGGACGCAAGATACGTTCAATCGAGCATACTTAGTTTGATGTTATTATCTTCATTTTCATATGTATAAGTCAATCGAGCGCATGGGCTTAGTAAGTGTGTTGTGAGATCCCCTATGGGGAGGGGCTAAAAGCCCTTTACCACGATGCTTTGCCGCGCCGGTTGACGTGTGTTCGGATTGGATGTAAGATGCGTTCAATCGGGCATACTTGGTTGATATGATTGGTTCTATTCTTGCATGTGTGATATGACGCGCATGGGCTTAGCATGTTGGTCTAAAGGTCCTCTCTTGAGAGATCAAGAGCCCCAAAAGGTCACCTTTACGGCAGTGCTTCGCCGCGCCCTTTTATTTTCTGTTTATGTATTGCATCAGGTCCGTGTCCGTTCGAACGCGTTCACGAACGCAACTCGAACGCGCATGTGTTTTTGCCTTATTATGTGTCAGGTCTCGTATCCGTTCGAACGCGTTAACAACGCCATACGAACGTGAGCTCTCTGTCTCATCTCCGTTCGAACGCGTTTACGAACGCTACTCGAACGTGAGCATTCTGTTCGTCTCCGTTCGAACGCGTTTACGAACGCTACTCGAACGTGAGCATTCTGTTCATTTCCGTTCGAACGCGTTTACGAACGCTACTCGAACGTGAGCATTCTGTTTCATTTCCGTTCGAACGCGTTTACGAACGCTACACGAACGTGCACACACTGAATGAGTCTGTCTTATTATATTCATGCATAGTTGCCTATTGGTTGATCTTTCTTATGCAAATGTGTCACAATTCGTATGCTTATGTCATGATAACATTTGAGTATTATTTCTTGCGGTATATCGGATGGAAACCCAGACGTAAATTCCGTAGCCGATTCCGAATGGACGGTAGTGCGGTCTGTACTTGGGCTACAATTCCACGTACCGCTTGGAAAAGTGCCCATATGTGTGCTTGTAGGGTCAATATGTGTGCTTGTGTTTTCCTGAATGTGATATGTAAATTTGTATGTTCATTGCTATCTTGATATATATTAAGCATGCAATTTTGAATATGAGATATATGTAAAAATGTACACATAAGTTTTATTTTGCATATGAGAATTTAGAAGCATGATACTCTTGGAAATAAGTGTTACTTAAGCTTAGTTAAATTATTACATGAATCCTTTCATTACAAGTGACATAAGTAAGGGACCATTCCGAACCCAACGGTTTGAGGTCTTCCCTTGCGAGGGGTGAGTGCGGCCTTAAATCTTTGTCCCGGTTCACACCGGGTGGCGACTCCATGTTATGTAATCCTTCCCAACTAGGCCGCGAGCCTAGGAACGGCGTCGCCCAGGTCCTGTGTCCCACAGTCTGGCGACTCCACTGGGGATGTAAAGTTAGCCCCGAAATATTGTCTTGTAATGAGTAGATTTATGTTTTAATTGGCTATGTCTATAGTGGATAAGTGAGGGTTTAATCAAGGGCACTTTGAGGCTAGGTAATGGTTCGGTGTCTTCCTTCATTCACTACCTTTCTAGAAGGAAAAGCTGTGAGGGCACCTATATGGCCATCTACTTGTAGCCTTTGTGATGGACTAATTTGGAGGACTCGTTGTTTATTCCTGACAACAAGCGATAAGAGCCTAAGAGGCTTGGGTATTTAAGTGAGCCTCGCTCCACCTTCCCTCTGGGGGATCTACAACGGGAAATCCATTTGACAGTCCATCACACACCATAGCTCATTGGCACGTACCTTAGTGTATAAAAAGGGATACGCTCACTTGGCCGCTCGAACCCTTGAGTGGGGAGACCTAGTTGTGGGCTATCCTTCGCCAGTGAGAGCCTTTGTCCATACTCTTGCAAATCCACCCATAGACCGGTTTGTATGGCTAAAGTAGCAATTATTTCCTTGAGTATGTGCTTGTGGACCATCCTCATTTGGATGCAGTTGGACTATTGTCAGAAATGCGGGCTTGCTGGGCCATTTAAACTGGGGCAAGTTCGCACCGTATGACTATTAGGCCAAAAGCTTCTGAAATATTGATGGGCCACTTTGTAAAAATTATTATGTCATGTTTGCATCATCTTGCTTGTGTTTGAGAACATCGTTGTTTGGATCCATTTGGACCACTTATCATGGGATATGGGCTTGTTGGGCCATTTAAACTGGGACAAGAACACATCTTATGACGATTGGGCCAAAAGGCTTCTAAATAACAATGGGCCATTTTATGATTGTGTTCGGAATTTTATCATTTGGATTTAGTTGGGCTCTTTGCCATAAGACATGAACTCGTTAGGCCATTTAAACTGGGACGGGTTCACTCTTATGACAATTGTCCCAAAAACTTCTAAAATGATAATAGGCCGATTTGTTTGAGAATTTTATTTGATTGAATATATGTTTATATTCTTATGCACATCATGCATACATACATCATGTTAACCCTTGTGTTCTAAAAGCCATCATAGATTCCCGTTGGGTTAGGAAAAAGGGAAGACTCACCAAAATACCGAGAACAGACATGAGTGAATCAGATACTGAGGTATCCCGGATAGATCAGTTGGAAAGTGGCTTCGCCAAGATTACTGAACAGTTGCAAGCCTTGACTGCTGCCATGACAAATATGGCTGTGCCCCGTGCTGGGGAAGATTCTGAGAACGTAAGGCGCGAGAAGCCTCCGAATGGGTTGGGGGATGATATCCCCGCTTTTGATGATGATAATGCAGAGTATGCAACAGACAGAGTGATTGGGTCTCAGGCCGAGATACAGAAACTCAGGGATCAGGTTGAGTCGGTTACCCGCAAGATGAGGGGTAAGAATGAGGATTTGCTGGATTATGACACATTGACTTTTGAGGAACAGTTGCCTGCACAGTTCAAGATGCCAGATATGGCTAAGTTCAACGGGAATGGAGACCCGAGGGTGCATCTCCGCCAGTATGTGTCTGTTATGAGTTCAGTTGGCCTGTCTCAGCGCCAAGTACAAAAGATGTTCGGGATGTCACTCGAGGGGGCACCCGTAGTATGGTACCATAACCTAGACAAGCAGGTTAAGGAAGATTGGAAGGAGCTAGCTGATGCTTTCTTAAAACAATATGTTACGGATTTGGAAATAGACTTGTCACTCCGTGATTTGGAGAACACTAAGCAGAAGCCGGAAGAAAACTTCAAGGAGTATGTAGACCGCTGGAGAAGCCAGCTCCTGAAAATGCAGACCCGGCCCTCTGAGAAGGACCAAATCAAGATGATTATCAAGGGTACTAAGCCCTCAATTTATGGCAAGCTGAGGAGGATGACCTCCATGATTGTGGATTTCCGACAGTTGAGAGAGACTGTTATGGATATTGAAGAAGAGGAGGTTGAAAACAAAAAGTTTTATGGCCAGAATAAAAGAACTTTTGGGGGGCATTTTGAGACCAAGCCCACTACGGCGGAGGTCGCTACCGTCAGAAATAGGCGGTTCTCTAATCTTGGTAGACCTATATCAAGGGTGCTTGAGAAGTTGAAAGGACAAGGACTCCTGAAGCCTTTAGACCCTAGACCAATCCCAAACCCTGTGCCACACTACTTCGACCTGAGCCATATTGCCACTTCCACCAGCAAAAAGGTCATGACACTGACAACTGCCCCCGCCTTAGGCATGAAATCCAAAACCTCATCGATGCTCACAAAATACCCGACCCAGAGAAAGAACAACCTGACACACACAGAAACCCTCTACCAAACTACCACTTTGTTCCACCACCCACCTACATGATCAACTCTGGCCTACCCGAAACCTTTGTCCTCAAAACCCTCCACCACCAAGCTTATTACATGGATGACAACGAAGGACCATAGGTCAAGAGAAAGGGCAATGCTGCGAATGATGAAGCTGTTCCTCCTAGTTTATTTGATCTTGCTTTTTTAAATAAAGACATTGGTTTTGTCTACTTGTTCGAACCTTTTTTTATGATAATAAAGACGTTCATTTCGCTGAATCTCTTCTGCAACATGAGTATATTTGAGAAAAGCATTAAACCTTAGTACTATGATACTCAGCGATATTTAGAACTCGGAGAATCCTCAGAATAAGAAAACAGAAAAGATGAGATAGCCATTCAGAAATAGGGAAATGAGGCAATGAGACTGTCAGAAGGGAATAAGTTCACCAAGCCGATCAATATGGAAAGAATGAAGCAATACTTTACCCGAGGGAGAGAAAACCGAGCAGTCACCAAGAGAATTGGCAGAAGACCTAACCCGACGGGATAGGAACATTCATGCATGCATACACGTAACACATTTTGCATCCTTTTGTGTTTGTTTTGTATTCACAGGTTTTAAAGAATAAGAAAAGCGGCAAAGAACAAGCTAATCAGAAACGGTAAAAAGCACAGTATCGGATCCAAGGAATGATTCCATGGTCGAGGCCCATATCAGCAGTATCAGTCTGGGGAAGAAAGCCTCATGACAGTACAGTCCGGGAATAAAGCTCGGGAGGAATAAAGCCTCATATCAGCACAGTTCAGGGAACAAGACCCTCAGCTCAAAATGGGAACAAGACCCACGGGAACAAAACCCACTACTCAACAATTCAGGGAACAAGACCCTCAGCTCAAAATGGGAACAAGACCCACGGGAACAAAACCCACTACTCAACAATTCAGGGAACAAGACCCTCAGCTCAAAATGGGAACAAGACCCACGGGAACAAAACCCACTACTCAACAATTCAGGGAACAAGACCCTCAGCTCAAAATGGGAACAAGACCCACGGGAACAAAACCCACTACTCAACAATTCAGGGAACAAGACCCTCAGCTCAAAATGGGAACAAGACCCACGGAAAAAAACCACTACTCAACAACATTCAGGGAACAAGACCCTCAGCTCAAAATAGAAAGAACAAGACCCACGGGAACAAAACCCACTACTCAACAATTCAGGGAACAACCCTCAGCTCAAAATGGGAACAAAACCCACGGGAACAAAACCCACTACTCAACAATTCAGGGAACAAGACCCTCAGCTCAAAATGGGAACAAGACCCTCAGCTTACTTCGGGAATGAACCAGGGGTCGCAGCACCTCACCACCGAATCAACGCAACTCAACACATGGTAAGTCAAGTGGCAGCTGGCGAGCCAGGTAAGTAGAAATGCATTGCATAACTTTGATAGGATTGTCACTGTTGCACATTACACAAGTCCCATCAAAGTGGGGGCAACTGTAGGCACTGCATTTTTTTACGCATGTGAAACCCGATGAGGAGTCTTATTTGGAGACAGCTACCTTTTGAGTCACGAATGCCGCGGGAAACGGATATCGGAAGGGGGAATTCAGAATAAGCAAGCTCACTGTCTTCGTTGGTGCTGCGTTCGTTACTTCTTCGTTCGAACGGGAAACAGATTGCGGGCGTTCGTGTAGCGTTCGAGGGAGCGTTCGAACGGTGTCGGTAATTCTGGTTTTGCTGCTAGCCTCACACCCAGCCCATTTAGCTCCCCAAAGCCCATAAAACACATCCCAAATTAAATAATTAAATATTAAATTAAATATTAAACATTAATAAAACATTTAAATCATTTACCAATTAAAATAAACAATTGCCAACTTAAACTAAAATCATGCCTAAATTAAACAAATCACATACTAAATCAAAATATAATCATACCAAATTAAAATCAATCTTAACCAATTAAAGCCAATCATATATTTGACTTCCTAATCTAATAAGATATTTACCAATATAAAATATTTGTATTCCTAAACCAACACAAATTAAATATTACAACTTCCTAAATTAAAATATCTTGTCCCCCCTCAATCTTGTGTATGCCTTTCTCACCTCTCCTAATTTGGAAATAAGATCCCTTCCCTTGTCAACCCTAGCCATTCTCTATATAAACAACCCCTAACCAAGGCCATTGATCTCCTTCAGACAACACAATTGACACCCAAGCTCTCTCAAAATTTCTCTAAACCCTCTCTACACACCCAAAACACACACAAAAAGAAAACAAAGAAACCACCACAAGATCACCACCGAAAACCAACCCCTCTAAACCTCCATACACCACCGAAAACCACACAAACACAGCAGCCCAAATCCTTAAAAAACAGTAACTTAGAAAACTACATAGATAACCTTAAAAATAATCACTTTTAATTGCACTAAGAACCCACACAACTTGGAATAGTTCTTTGAAAACATTGAAACAGGTAGCCCGTGCAGTGAGCAGCAAAACAGGAGCCGAATAGGAGCAGAACGGAGTTCGAATCGTAAGCAAAGCAGCGAAACAGTGAGCTAGAACGTTGAACCAGCGGACCAGAAAAAGTTGCGGAGCTTTACCCCCCTTTCGATCTTCGTGGAACGTGAGTCCGAGAGACGGCTTAAAAGGTTAGACCTGAGGGTATCTCTCACACTTATTCTCATTTTACTTTCTGGTCATTTATTTTGATTATATTTTCTGTATTTGTCGTATCTGTTGTGTGTATGATGTATGTTGTGGGTATTGGATGAATGAGAGATGTGTCAACTCTCGCGGTATATCGGATGGAAACCCGGACATAAATTTCATAGCCGATTCCGAATGGACGGTAATATGATCTGTACTCGGGCCACAACTCCACGTACCGCTTGAGTAAACGGCACCATCTCTCTTTCGTTGTGTTGCTTTTTGTTTATTTAGTTTTCTCTTGAATTCAATATTGTCTATTTTTGTATGATTCAACCAAGCGCATGGGCTTAGTGAGTTAGTCCGAAGGTCCTCCATTTGTGAGGCAAAGAGCCGAAAAGGCCACCTTCGTGACACTACTTCGCCGCGCCGGTTGATGTATGTTCGGTTGGACGCAAGATACGTTCAATCGAGCATACTTAGTTTGATGTTATTATCTTCATTTTCATATGTATAAGTCATCGAGCGCATGGGCTTAGTAAGTGTGTTGTGAGATCCCCTATGGGGAGGGGCTAAAAGCCCTTTACCACGATGCTTTGCCGCGCCGGTTGACGTGTGTTCGGATTGGATGTAAGATGCGTTCAATCGGGCATACTTGGTTGATATGATTGGTTCTATTCTTGCATGTGTGATATGACGCGCATGGGCTTAGCATGTTGGTCTAAAGGTCCTCTCTTTGAGAGATCAAGAGCCCCAAAAGGTCACCTTTACGGCAGTGCTTCGCCGCGCCCTTTTATTTTCTCTGTTATGTATTGCATCAGGTCCGTGTCCGTTCGAACGCGTTCACGAACGCAACTCGAACGCGCATGTGTTTTTGCCTTATTATGTGTCAGGTCTCGTATCCGTTCGAACGCGTTAACGAACGCCATACGAACGTGAGCTCTCTGTCTCATCTCCGTTCGAACGCGTTTACGAACGCTACTCGAACGTGAGCATTCTGTCTCGTCTCCGTTCGAACGCGTTTACGAACGCTACTCGAACGTGAGCATTCTGTTTCATTTCCGTTCGAACGCGTTTACGAACGCTACTCGAACGTGAGCATTCTGTTTCATTTCCGTTCGAACGCGTTTACGAACGCTACACGAACGTGCACACACTGAATTGAGTCTGTCTTATTATATTCATGCATAGTTGCCTATTGGTTGATCTTTCTTATGCAAATGTGTCACAATTCGTATGCTTATGTCATGATAACATTTGAGTATTATTTCTTGCGGTATATCGGATGGAAACCCAGACGAAAATTCCGTAGCCGATTCCGAATGGACGGTAGTGCGGTCTGTACTTGGGCTACAATTCCACGTACCGCTTGGAAAAGTGCCCATATGTGTGCTTGTAGGGTCAATATGTGTGCTTGTGTTTTCCTGAATGTGATATGTAAATTTGTATGTTCATGCTATCTTGATATATATTAAGCATGCAATTTTGAATATGAGATATATGTAAAAATGTACACATAAGTTTTATTTTGCATATGAGAATTTAGAAGCATGATACTCTTGGAAATAAGTGTTACTTAAGCTTAGTTAAATTATTACATGAATCCTTTCATTACAAGTGACATAAGTAAGGGACCATTCCGAACCCAACGGTTTGAGGTCTTCCCTTGCGAGGGGTGAGTGCGGCCTTAAATCTTTGTCCCGGTTCACACCGGGTGGCGACTCCATGTTATGTAATCCTTCCCAACTAGGCCGCGAGCCTAGGAACGGCGTCGCCCAGGTCCTGTGTCCCACACATGTTATATTCAAGTCATTTGGTGGGATATAGTAGAGGCGGGAGATTGAATCACATGGGAAATCAATTACGGATAAGTTCTTACTTTCATTTTCATTTGAGGGTTATGACATATTACTAGGTGTCACTCGTGATCTATGGAGAAAAATATCTATATGATATATGATTCATTAGAGTATAAATTTATACTATAATTTATCACGTCTATCTCCATTGCCAACTTGAGAATGAACCTAATGAGTCACACACTATAAATATGTGAGTTTACAATTATATTGCGTTATGAAAATAATGTAAACATGTTGTGAAATGTTTTAGAATCATTTCAAGATTTATTGGCTGTAAGAAACATAGATATTCGAATTTAAAATCATTTCCTAAAATCGATAAACCGGTTTGGTCAAAATGACTTATTGTTTGTCGATTTTGTCAAATCGGTTTAGCCAAAAATCAATAAACAGTTTTCACTATTATTGCCAAATTAGTTTAGGCAAAAATGAAGCTGGTTACATATTTTGTGACACACCGACTAACCGTTTGGTTAAAAATCAATTTTGGCAAAAGTGAAACTGGTTATGAGATTTTATGGCAAACTGACTACCCATTTTGTCAGACCAGTGAGCTGATTTAGTGTTAGAACGATTTTTGTAATTTGGAATTAAATTCTGTTGATTTCAAGATTTTTCAAGGATGGTAGGAAGTTAATTTGGCACTAATATGCCAATATTACATTCTCAAAATGAGCCTTGAACATATATGAAATTGATTGATTACCAAAAAAAGCTAACCTTAGTTTTGTATACATACTTTGTGTGTTATTTTTGAGCACTCATATATACCCACAAATTTCTCTAAAAATTCTCTCTTGTTATTATTTTAGTTAAGAGCTCCAAGGTTCCATACTTGTGTATGAGATACATATACTCTGTTAGAAAGTAAAATCAAGAAACCTAAATCCCTAGAACTATTATCTTTGAACTAGTATCCATCAAGATAAATAGTATTACACAAAGTAGATTCTATTGGAGTTGGTGTTTGGAACTGGTGTTTGAAGCGTCAATCCGAATAATGTATTGTATATTATATTTTATTATTTATTAATAAAATAACTACATTTTCATTTCAACCATGTTAATGGTAATTTATGTCATAATGCATATAAGTTTGTAATATAAATATGTCGAGAATGACATCGACCTTAGAATAGTCATGTAGTAATATTGGAGACTGGATGATCCGATATTGAGATAATATTACTATTATAAACTATTCTTAAAGTAAGTATTCTTAGTCGTTGGTTTCAGAATACGGTCGAATTCCTATAATCTAAAAGACTAGCAGATGTCATATATTGGAATTGGAGTTCCAATGGTTTAAACCGATGTACCATGAGCAATGACAACTCGTATATACATGTGGGTATTTGTTGGAGCAAATACTGAATGACTCATAAGTGGTTTCTAATAGTTGGAAGTACACATCACTGTCAATATGAATCTATTCGAGTTGAGTAACATATGTGATCCTTTGACTATAAGATAACATTGATTTTGTGTGTGATCCTCCACACTTTGATGCCATGTATGTCAGAGACCTTTCATGGTCTGGCCGCTAGATGTTCGTTGAGTATGGACCGATGCACTCGTTAATCAAGTGCATATCAACATAGGATCCGTCAGACCGTATGAGTACTATAAGGGGTTTAGGTATCCATGTGAGTAAGTCACGATTCTTAAGACTTTGGCTGAAGTCGATCAACTAGGGTGGATCGCATATATCTGAAATGGTGTTATGATTAGTTGTAAAAAATCACGGACATATTGACAATATGAGATGTGCGCCTCGGAAACTTGATGATATAATCTATATTTCCTAAGCACAACTCGGATAGCTTACAACGGAAGGATTGTTAAACATATGTGATGACCTCTATTTGTATAGTTCGGAAATGTCGTTCGTGTTCTTCGCGATTTCAAAGGTTGCCAAATTGCGTACATATAAGCTAGGCTTATATGACGGACGTGTTTGGACTTAAAAAGTCTCATAATATGAAGTGTACTCGTTGAGCACTTGGGTAGCCGATAATGTTTGATAATAAATAATATTTGATATTATAATTATCGATTAAAATAATTAAGTGTTATTGAATAACATTAATTATTTACTTTGACCCAATTGGATTAATTGGATTAATCCAAAATCACACAAGGATTTTGTTATAATTTCATAAATATCTCTATCATTGGAGGATATTTTGGTAATTACAAAATATATAATAATAGGTGTATTTGGCTTGATTTAATTGGATTAATCAAAATGATAGACAATGAACTAATCAATTAGTTAAACTTTGTCTAGATTTAATTGGATTAAATGAAAGTGGTAGACAGAGGTGATTAGTCACACCTAATTATGCATATTTGGACAAATTGGATTAAGCCCACCTAAAAATTGATTAAATTTTTTTATTAAATTAAAAATTACATAAGCTTCACTATAAAAGGTAAGCTTAAGCAAGTTTTTAAGCAAATAAACATTAAGACAAAACATAAGAAAAATTAGCCTAAATAAGTGTTTAGAGAAACTTCGGAAGTTCTCTACATTTTTCAAAAATGAGAAGAAGATTATATCTTTGGTTCAAGCTTAATAGGTAAGTTTGATATTCTCTAATAAGCTATATTTTTGTATTTGATACATAATAATATAACTTGAAGTTGAAATTAGGCTAATAAATTTGTGTATGAATGTTTTGGAAACATAAACACAATATGCTTGTAATTTGGTAAAAAGTGTTCATGTTTGACATGTAACATAAAATTAGAGTTTGGAAATTTAGATGATAGCTTGGAGTTATAGCTAGCATTCTAGAATCACTTGACCACATTTAAGTTATTTAAAATTGTTCATGAGTTATTTTATTGTGAGATTCTTATTTGGTTTGTTTTTTAGTTTCAAATTTTACGCATTTACATATTTTGAATAAATTTATATTTTTGTAAAAATATGATTTTGTTCCATAACATGTATTGATGTTAAAAATTGAATTTTGAGTGTTTGAAAGTGTTTAGAGAAAGTTGAAAGCAATTAGGGTAAAAAACATATTTCCATCCGCTCTCAGTTTCCATAAAGCTGATGAAGGAAATAACTCATTTAAAAAAAAGTATGAACGGAGCGCTACCGTGGTGCTAGTGCTCGCGCACTATAGTGTGCACTATAGCACGTATAGTCGCACGTATAGTAGCGCGCACAACGAGTATGCCGGATTTTGTTTACTTCCGTTTTTTAGCTTCCGGACTCCGATTCGGCCTCGATTTTTTCCTATGCACTCGTAATGGAATATAGTATTCCATTAAATTATTTAAAAATACACTGATGCTTGATATCTATGTGTTAAACCCACTTCCGCTATGCGGGACACCGATCCAGTCATAGAGGTTCCACAACTGTCCCAACAGATTCAATACTTGTGTGGATCACTATTAGAATGGATACATATGGATGCCTATTAAATATTCTAATAAAATATCATTTAAGTTCTTTACATTGAGAAGTCAAGTTTCCACAACTTGATTTGGTGGTAAAGCAAAAAGATATATCTTGTTCATAATCTTTATTTCAAGTGACTTTGTCATTTGTTTAATATTCATATAATCATGGCTAAGTGAAAAATATCATGTGGGTTTGAAAATATGTGATAGCGATACTCAAATTTTGAGTATTGTTTTGCTGCACATCGTTCTTTGATTCCTAACAAACAATACATCAGAGCTTTTATGAAAAAAATCCTTTGTTCTTTTAAGAATCTCCACCTCCAAATTGGTTCTACCAGATGATGCCATAACAGATCTCTTGCAACAAATATACAGTATGTGGTTGTCCATATTTGAAATAAAAAATCTTCAAATCCACAAAAAAAATTAGATTATTTCAACAAAAATACACAAATCCACATACAATCACAACCATCACAGATTTAGATTTGGGTGGAAACACAACCGTCACATTTCTATATCTAGATCTTGGTGGAAAAATAGCTACCATAGATCTAGATTTAGAAATGGGTGGAATAAAAGAAAAATAAAATGAAAAAGGGAGGTTTTAATTTCACCAGAGAGAGCAAAGATCTCTAAGGTAAAAGCAACGACTTGTTTTGTGGTTGAAGATAAGGATGAATGGATGAGAAAATACCAATCTTTTTGGTACAACACATTAATTATTCATACAAGATTGTAACTAAAGTTTTCATATTCCGTCCTTGGTTAGAACATGATTCTCTCTCTTCATATACAAATAATTGTGCTAATATTTAGTTAAACTTCTCAAATGTTGCATAGTATATTTGAATTTATCAGGTTTTATATTTGAATTTGGGAAGTATAATATATAATTTGATTACTTCCGAGAGGCGTGGCCGGATGGTACTATTGAGTTCGGATCTTATGGAAGTAAGAGAATAAAAAATTAATTTTTGAGAGATAATGGGTTTCCAATAAGAACGTCTTTATTTTAATAAATTATGGATGTGCGAGAAAATAACTATATTAAGTCGGGCTAAAACACACAAGACATTATATATACTTTATCGTATGCCTGTAACTTATTACGAATGTCGTTATTTTAATAAATTATGGACATACGAAAGTACATATACTATATTAAATCCGATTAAAAAGCACAAAACATTATATATATACTTTCTTACCGTTCAATAACTTATTAAAATGAGAGCATTCTTATTAAAACACACTTTTTTTTTTTTTTGATAACCAGGTATCCGGGCCAGCTTACTCGCACCTCAACTAATCTCCGGGACCTGTGCCCCGTGCCCCCAGAAGTTTCCGACACAGATCAGGAAAATGACATTTTTCGGACACTCACTATATACATACATACACATAAATATTTGATTAACTTGATCAAGTGAAAATTTAATGTGTAGTATCATCATCTCTCACATGAAGCTGGGCCCCAACGCTCCAATGTTCGAACCAATTAAACAGTGCCACCTAAATCAAATCACAGCGCACAAACCTGAAAAAAAGTCCTAATTTTTGTTTTTAAAAAATAAAAATAAAAAAAGACACGACGCAAAGGACATTTTTCGATTTAAAATCATTTCCAACTCCTTAATCCCGATCTCTCATTCTCCCTAAACGCCGTCGTTATACTAATATTTGTCAAAGTTTATCTTCGATTCAATTAGTTTCTGCTCGAGGGTTTGCTGCGAGTGCAAATTGTGTAAATGACGTCAACATGAGGCTGCTTTTGTTCAGTTTCCTGGTTCTTGCTTGATTAGGGTTTTGTTTCTGTTGCTAATATGGGGTTATTGTTGACTTAAGTTTGTGTAATTATCAGGGTTCCAGCGAGAAAGTCTTCTGTATGAAGAATTTAGGGTTTTTGGAGGTCAATTCGGTGAATAGATAATTAGGGTTTCTTTGTTGAAATTGCAAGAGTTGTTTGTTGGAATTTGCGTATTGGGAAGCGTATACGAGATTCAAATTTAGTTTTGTAGTTAAATTGGGGTTTTTGTTCAGCTAAATTTGGCTTCAAGCGTGAATCTCGGTGCATGAAAGCTAGGGCTTTTCTGGGTTTGGGGTGAGAAATGTTTTATTCTCAGTTTATTTTGGCCAAGAAAGGACCTTTAGGGACTATATGGATAGCGGCTCACTTGGAGAGGAAGCTCCGAAAGAACCAGGTGGCTGATACCGATATTGGCGTCTCTGTAGGTTAGTAGTGTTTGTTATTTACTATTAAATTTGAAAGTCTCACGCTCTTTGATTTATTTGTTGATTTTAATTGCTGAAGCAATTAAGCATTAAATGAATCTTCAAGTTCTTGAATATATGTTAATTTTTTTCATTGTTATATTGAGTGAATCTTGCCTCGATTATTTATGGTAAATTGTTGGATTTCCTCTATATTGGTTCAAACTTCTAAGCGACCAGATTTTCAGTTTTTGATATCAAAATTGTTCCATAAATTTTAATCAATGATATGCACCAATCACTATTAATGTGCAGATAGGCTTATCTATTTTTCCAGATTGGACCCTATAGACTGAAATTCGCAATTTCCTGCTGTAGCCTTCATTTTACCTTAGTCAACCCGTCGTTCTCATCCAATCAACAGTTCGCACTAGGTGGCATTAATTAAAGTTAATTTTGCTTCAGTCTGCCATTAGTTGGTGATTGTTTCATATGAGGATTGTCTTTAATTATTCGAGAAAATTTTAATTCTACTTGCGTTGCCCCTGTTTCTATTTGCAAACTCTTATCTTTGTTCATCTAACATAGAATGTATATGTTCTTTTGACTAGACTCTATCCTGTTTCCGGAGGTGCCTATTGCACTTCGATTGTCCAGCCATCTTCTTCTTGGTGTTGTGAGGATATATTCTCGAAAGGTGAATTACCTTTTTGATGATTGCAGCGAGGCTTTGCTTAAGGTAAAGCAAGCTTTTCGCTCCACTGCTGTTGATTTACCACCAGAAGAATCGACTGCACCATATCATTCAATCACCTTGCCGGAGACTTTTGATCTTGATGATTTTGAGCTGCCAGATAATGACATTTTTCAGGGGTTAGTTCCAAATGATCCATTTTAGTTTTAGTTTTAGTTTTTATGTTTTCTATCGAATTAAAAGTTAGTCTGTTGAACTATAGTTATGAGGCACAAGTTTTCTAACTTAGTGCTTGACCATGAGATATTCTAAAACCATGGTTGAACCAATCAAAAGACATGCATAAAATAATCTAATACATTTGTGCCAGCTTACTTGTTTTCTGGATATTTGACAGATATATTGACTAATAACTGAATTGTTGACTCCCCACCTGTTCTGATTTATATCATAAGAGTGGCATATTGATGAATTGTACTTGTGGAAAATTCTTGTCAAGGTGAATCTGGGAATATTATTTCCTCTGCTTATTAACTTCTAATCCCTCCTGCAGCAACTATGTTGATCATCACGTCAGTACGAGGGAGCAAATCACGCTCCAAGATACCATAGATGGCATGGTTTACTCCACATCACAGTTTGGATTGGATGGTAAGGACTTGTGCCTGTCATTGTCTCTTTGATGGTTAATCATGTCCTAGACTTTTTATTTTTCATTTATTTTCTTGATTATTTTATGAATAATTTTCAGAACGGTTTGGTGATGGTGATGCTTCCCAAATTGGTTTGGACCTCGATGAGGTAATTATTATGTAGACTTTATTAAATCACGTTCTTACTTGAATTTAGCTATTTTAATTAGTCTGATTGATGTGGTTGAATTCACAATGGCAACAATACGATGATAAACAGCCATTTAAAGTTGTTTGCATGTGGTTCCTTTGACTCAACTTTTTTAGTATCCTTCTCTACTTTCTTGTGTTGATTGATGGACTAAATTTTGCATCAGAATTTTCTACGCAGAATGGTTATTGCATCTTTAGTTGATAAATTTTTCGTCAGCTGTGCTCCCTCTTCTTCTCCATGGTTTTTTTCCTTTTCTTTCTTTCTTTTTTTTTTTTTTTTAAATGAAGAATCCTGGTAGCTTTTTTCTTACAATAAAATGTTGCATGGAATATTTGGGTCAAATTTTTCCATGTTGGCCATTATTTTAATTTTTTTCCCTGTGATTAATCACAAACAGGACCTGTTAGTAGACAAGGTTACAGCTACAAATGATGGAGTTTCAGAGTAAGCTTTTTATATCCATGGCATCAGTCTTTGACTCTATCAGTCGTCCTTTTGTTTGGATACCTGATTTTATGATTAATTTGTGCGAGTTATTTATATCTAGGCATTCTCATTTGTTATCATCATTGTTAATGTCTTTCGGTATATGCTTATCATTCTTGAGTTCTTTCATTGTATTTTATAGGGTTGTGTGTTGACTGTACTAAGCTGTCACTTATAACATCTAAATTCTACTAAATATTGGCAACTATTTAAGCATAAAAGCATTAAGCGCAATTTCAAAACTTTTTCTTGTGCTTTTCTTTGCATGTTTGATAAATTGGCTGTATCATTAGCAAGATAATGAGAGTTTGTATCAAGGAAGTTTCTATTGTCTTGTTTAGGCATACACAGAAACCCACTCATTATATGAAGGGAGAAAATATTTTTACTGTGAACTAATGCTGTATTGCTTTGAGCATGTACCTTTTGCAATTCCGGATTGTGTCGGGGATTGTTATTGTTTATGAGAAAGGTTGAGTCATTACACAAGCAAAGGATACTGAGATTTGGCATTTGTGTTTGACTTTAGGATTTGAGAAGAGTAATGGTCTAACTAACTATGCGAAGGACATGAATATTTTCGTGATACATAGGCTAGTACTTAATTGGCTGCAAGGGTGGATGTATGCTCTCAGCTCAACAATAACTAATAGGGACTAAGTTATATTAAAAAATGGTTAATTTAAAGGTTTAATATCTAAGAATGCATATTATTTTCTTATTATATCAACAAAATATTTCTGCCCTTGGTTGGCTGTCATTGTTGGTGGCTTAAGATGCTAGTTTATTCTAAATATTGAGAATGAATGTCCTGATGTATCTTATTGTCTAATTGCAGTGCTGATCCTCAGGGGTCTGTCAAACTAGTGACACCTTGGAAACAAGATAATGTAAGTGAGCATATGAATGAAACTTCAGAAGCCAGAACATTGAATGACAGTGCAAACCAGGTAGATATCAATGTTTTAAAATATGATGGCCATGTTATTCATTTTCATCAATTTCTTGCATGTGTAATTGTTGTTGGGATTTGGGAGTGTGTTATTGTGGTATCATCATTTTATCTTTACTTGTGAACAGCTTGAAAGACTTGGCCTGGATTCTGAACCCATTGAATTTGCTGAGGCACCATCTACTCCTGGATTGGTGCAAGAGCCAAACTTGTGTAGTGGTCCGAAGGCTCTGGCAAGTGATGATCATTTTGAATCAGAAGATCACAATTCAAATGAATTGACTGCTGCAGAGAGCAGAGTAAATGCTGTAAGTCAGACAGATTGTCATCACGGGGATAGCCATGCTGCAGAGTGGCCTTTGCACAAAGGTTCAAATGATGATATTGTGCATTGCATGCTTCCCGAGGAAAATGGCTGCCATATCAGAGATGCAGAGATCAAACAAGTACAATCACTTGGTGACTCTGTTAAATCAATGCCTTTGGCACCATCAGATGGTCCAGAAGGGACCATTAATCCACTAGACGGATCGAACAGATTGGAAAACGTGCAAAATGCTACAAGCATGCTGTCTGAGAAATTCCAAAGAGCTGAGTCAGACAAAACTGCTGCATCTCTTAGTTGCACAAATCTCACCTGTGACCCTATTTGTGAAACTTGTCCTAGTAGCACTGATATGCCTGTATCAGAAGATCATCTGGTGGATGATCAAGCATCAATTAAGGACAAAACTCACAATGATGCTGAGCTTACTGATAATATAGCAGGATCAGGCTCGCTCGTGGTTGTTGATGCTGAAGTTCGCGTTCTGGAACCTAAGGATCATGAGACCTTGAACAACCATCTTGCTCATGAAGAGATGGCATCTGTTGATCTGAATGTGCTAAAACCATGCAGCTCCCATCTGAGTGAACACGATATGTTATCTCCTGGACATGATAATTCAGTGGCTCAGAACTTACAATTTGTGGCAGTCGAGCCACACTCATCAGAAACATCTAGAAGGAATCAGAATTCTGTTGAGGTGCAAGGTTTGTATTGAAATTTATGCATGCAATTGATGCAAGTAATTGACATTGACGAAGTTTTATTTCATTGATTAAACATTCACTTTTTTTTTATAGGTGAAGACTGGCATGTGACAAACATTATGCAATCTGAGAAAACTCAGATATCAGGGCCTTCAGTTCGTGGGGATACTCAAGAAGCTAACAGAACGTTGGACAAGCCACTGGACGATGCAACTTCCTGTGATCATCAATTAAAAGAATTAAATGATTCCATGAGTTCTGATTTGCCTGCACCAGAAAAGCTACTGTCTGTACCAGAAGGCCTTCTTGATAAACCAAATGATTTGCTAGTTGAGTCTACACCAGAAAAAGAAGTCCTAGCAGGGAGTGGTGGGGTTGATGCTGGAAACAAACTTATTTCCGGGAAAAAACGCAGTTACACAGAGAGTACAATAACGGTGGAGAGTTTAAACTCGTCCGAATCCTTTGGGGTGGACAGATCTAAGAGAAACTCCGAGGTTATCCCTGATGATGATGATTTGTTGTCATCTATTTTAGGTATCAAAACTCCTCGTTGATTACTGAAAGAATAAAAATATACATTCTGGTGTATTATGTTCTAGAGGTGTATTGGCATCAGTTATCCTTCTACAGAATATGTTAATCATTGAATTGATTTTACTTTTTTCTTCAGTTGGAAGAAAATCGTCTGTTCTGAAAATGAAGCCCACGCCACCTGTACCTGAAGTTGCATCTAGAAAACGTGCCCGGTCTGCACCCCAGACTAGTGCTTTGAAGAGGAAGGTTCTTATGGATGATACCATGGTTTTGCATGGCGAGTATGTTCTTATTTCCATGCTTGTTGTTTTCTTTACTTCCTGAACCTTATCAACTAATTCGAGCAATCGAGCTCCAATTCATGCTTCTTCATTTAAGTTTCTCAGTTATCTGGTTTTTGAACTTGTATTTTACTCTTTAGTGGAGAAATTTTTATCTTTACACTAGCTTTGACAGCGTGCATGCAGATTGCCTGACCCTGCTGACCGGCTCAATTTATAGGGGATGTATAGAAAAGATGGATTTTTTTCTTCACCCTTTTTTTGGTTATAAAACAGATTCTTGCTAAAAATCCCCTTGAAATATTATTATCTTAACTTTCTATGATTATGTTGCTCTTCTATTTCAATATGTTTTCAAGGAGACAATTTTGTGATTTGAGCTACCAGTATACCACTCTATCAGTGACCATGATAACACGTTAAGTGATTTATTTTAGCTCAGGAGAGATCTGAACGAGTTTTGTTTACTTTCTAACTCAAGTACATTATGGGGTGCACACATTCCGATATTTTTATGGTGTGATAACAATCTAACCATGCTTGGTTTCATCTACTTTTCTAGTGAAATCTTGCTTATACTAGACCCATAGTTTGAAAACTCCATTTGAAGCGCACCTCAAGGTGCCGCCTCACAGCCAGCGGCGCGTCGAGGCTGTCTCCTCAGGCCGAATTTTCAACGGGCTCGCCTCATGATTCCTTGAGTCAGGGTGGCTTGAGACGGGAAAGCCCAAAATTGCTATTTTTTTAAAAACAAAACCATCATATGAGGGAGTTGAAATGCAAACAGAGAGTCCTGACTTGAGCTTTATGAACTAAAGAGCTACAGAAACGAAATCTCCAATTTTGAAATCCTAACCGGCAGTTTTGTTAATCGCATTGACCGGATAGCTCTACCCCGATGCATCGCCGAAAATGACAAAATAATTATTATCTTTAAAAATACCAACATTTACTATTATATTATTTGTTATTAATAAAATTATTTGTACTATGAATTAGATATGATGATGACTCTTTGGAAGATGATACTTTTGATCATCTCTTTGGAGGATGACACTTTAGACCTACATTTCATGATATTAGACACAAATGATATCTATTTAGAGATTAGTGGTCATTTTATTTTCATGAACATGTTTTGTTATGTTTCATTTTGTTTAGTTTTGATGGATGCTTTTATGAATTAGTTGGTATTGATGTGTTGTGGATGATTTCATTTTGATGGTTTTATGGTTTTAGTTTTTTTTTTGTTTGGATTGAGGCTGTTGCCTCGACCGCCTCGCCTCACGTGGGGGACCGTCTCGCACCGCATACCGCGTTTTCGAACCTTGGCTAGATCTTCCTCTAATAACTAACCACTGATGTGTTTGCCTGCTGTGTCTTTTGCAGTATAATACGTCAACAGTTGATGAATACTGAAGACATACGTCGCATACGGAAAAAAGCTCCTTGCACTTGCCCTGAAATTTTGATGATTCGGATACAGTTCATGGAGGATGATGTTTTTAGTGAACCGATATTTACTGGTGAGTTATGGTGCTATGTTTCAGCAGGTCTGGCTTGCCTATTTTTTCTTCTTGTAATTGAACTCGTGATCTATATTTTTTTATTTATTATTGGGCTCTCTCTCGCTGCCCCCCTACTTCTCCTCTATCTTTAATCTAAACTGCTGTTCTACAGTTTCAACATTCATTTGTTGTCTTCATTTTCTATTTGTAACACAAAATTTATCGCGTACTGGTCCATTGAACCTGTGACATAGCTATTATCTCTCTCAACTTAATGACAATCATAAATTGCTCTTGGAAATGGGGCATCTGATTTTGTTGGTGTAGTTTAATCTAGGTGACAGAAGTTCTTGTTGCAGAATATCAATTATATTTATGCATTTTTTCGATTTAATCTTTGCTTGATGCTTCAAATTTACACATTGTTTTGAAGGAATTTTTAACGTTTTCCCTATAACTAAATGAGTTGGTTTTGGTATATCTTTAGGTATGTCGGCTGAACTGACAAGTGTGCACTGTGAAACACACGATCTAAGCAAAATCACTATTTCCGAGAATGATGAAAATCATAGTTCTTCTGAAGTAGCAAATAATGTAGATTGCTCTATTTTGCCTAACGTAGTTGAAGAAGGTGGAAATGAAGAGAGCAAAGAACCTGAGGTTCTCAGAAATAATGGTGAAACACAACTTGCTGAGACATCCATTCAAACTGAGAGCCATGAAGACCTACAGTTAGGTGCTAATGATACAGATATCCAAGAGCATATAAATTCTGTTACTGATGTACCCGGTCTTAAAACATTGCACTATGAACCGTTGGCCGATCTAACTGAAATGGACGTTGACAGAGGAAATATTGAAGTTACCGACGAGGCTACTTGTTCTGTGAATCGTGGGGTTGAAACATCATCTCAGACTGATGTTCCTTCTATAGAAATTTGTAACTTGCCAGCTGAAGAGAAAATCAACGCTGCAGATGCTTCTCTGCATATGGATGCCTTGTGCTTGACGCCTGAGCAGGTGGATGCTCAACCTGTTGATAGAAACATTGAAGATATTGTTGCTGTTGAAACTGAAGCAAAAGGACCAGACAAGGTTTTGGTGGAGGAAGGCAAAGTTGGGGCTGAGGGGTGCAATGACTTGGCTTCTGCAAATGGTGATGATAGTAAGCTAGAGGTTATGAATGAGGATGGAGATCTGGCTGCGGACTTGGGTTTTTATGGGAGGGACCCAGCCTCTAACCTTATGTTTTGTGAAGAACCGGTAATAGATTCTATTCATTCTGTCGAACTTGGTGGAGATGTGAGAAATATTTCATTGGATGATGGAAAAAGTCATGTTAATTTGCAGAGTGTGATGGATGATGGAACAATGCTTACCGGTGTAAGTTGGAAAATCGATCTATTTTTCATTTTGGATTTGCTTCTGTAGTGTTTGCATTTGTTTAGTAGGCTTTCTTTGTTCTTTTTCCATTTCTTTTAATCTCTTAAAAGTTGTGTGATGGATATTCCCAGAGTTTGCTTTTTATTGATGTAAAGATTGCTTTGGCACTTATACTTGACTCTTATTAGAAGTGAGTAAGGATGGCAGTTTTCTGGATTTGGATATGGTAATGGATTTCCATTACTTTCCTCTCTTCCTACTACTACCCATCCCTACTCTAATGGATCTTCAAAATTTGAGAGTGCTTGGGATTTGGATGCCAATTTTCCAGGTTTGGGTAATGAAATGGGTGTCCATTCCCAGAATTGCCATCCCTAGAACAGAATAACCGAGTCTTATACATAATTTTTGAGGCATGCTCTGATTACTTTGTGCTTTATGGTGCAGGAATTTGAAGAAGTCACTGTTGGCAATGATACAGGTTTGTTTCTCATTCATTGTGTTGTGTTCTGGATTGTTGTTTATTTATAAGTATTCTAAAAGTTGTATTTTCCCATGAAAAGTTTCGGAAGGAATTTCATAAATGCTTTTGGTTGAATGAAGTTCTGTGTTTGTGGAAAGTTTTCGTTTTTTAACGTATGTGACTGCTCTCAGAGCTTAAATGTCTGAAACCTAGTGGTTGGAGCCTAATGATTGGTTTGCCTTTTACATCTTTTCAAGATTTTCATTCTGTTTTGTACCTGGGAAGCTTCATTTTCATTGGAGAAAGGAAATGATTTCTAATTTCTGATAGGCCATGCCTGTAGGAGTGATATTGTTGGAAATATGTAGTTTGGGTAGTTTCTTTGTGATTGCAAATTAAAAATGCTTCTTCTTCTTCTTCTTCTTCTGTATGTTTGTGTTCTGGAGTTCGTTAATTTCTTATGTCATTTTTTCTTTCCCAGAGTTTTTGAATGTAGATGATGATGAAGTAGCTGAAGATTATGATGATGGTGATGGGTGTCCCGAGGATGCTCGCATTCTTGAGAATAGTGGATGGTCTTCCCGCACCAAGTGAGTATGCTTCTTGTGGTTGGTTTGTTTTCCCAGTTCATAACATATTACATTGGATTTTTATTTTATCATAGGACAAATAGTGACATCTTTACTTAGAAGAACATTTCCTGCTCTCTCGTTTGGTCTCTCTCTCTCTCTCTCTCTCTCTCTCTCTCTCTCTCTCTCCAGTTCATAATATTTACGTGGAAAAATATTTCCTGTTCACGCCTTACCTCCCTTGCCTGTTCTCTCTCTCCTTAGTGAGGCTATTTTTAGAATTGGTGTCAAGTTGGACACTTGATCTTATAAGCTTCAACTGATAGGTAAGTGTCCAACTATTGTACTTGATCTCAAGGCATGTGAACTAAACACAACCACAACTACAAACTTAACAACTAGCAAATATACTATTTTTTTTTAACACAATAGTACGTAGTCTACCCGCTTTTGATACCATGTTAAGTAACCAGTTGACCTTAAATTAATTTCTAATAGATAAAGGCCAAACGATAGTATTTAACCTCAAATAATTAGTATGTGCCCTCTTTTGCTAGAGATAATTGGCTGAATTAGTTCCAATGTTTGCTGGGGTTAACAATTTTGTTGGCAATTTTAATTATGCAACTAGTTGGCAGATTTTTTTTCTTTGATTTATTTAGGAAGCTTTTTTTTTTTTTCACAATTGCTGATACTCTTTGTTGTAGGGCTGTTTCCAAGTATTTGCAAACTTTGTTTGGTAGAGAAGCTTTACAAGGAAGGAAGGTTCTCACACTGGACCATCTATTAGCGGGTAAAACTCGAAAGGAAGCATCAAGGATGTTCTTCGAAACACTGGTATGTCAATCAAACTTTCAGTGGATCGAAGTTATGTTTGATCTTCTTGTCCGATAAACATATTTTATGATTATCGATAAACATAAATGCATCCTGAACGATTCTATATATAATAAGAACTTGAAGTGGTGGAAGATAAAGAAATACATGCTTGTATTGCTAATACCAAAGAGCACTTTTGTTTGTGGAATAGTGGTTTTACTTGTTCGAAACGGTGGTTTATTTAACTTATGTGTGAGCAATGCATAGCTAATTAGTCTCTTCTCATTTCCGTGTTTGTTTTGTTGGGTAATTTTCTATCTTGCAATTTTCATCACCTTAATGATGCACAATTCAATATTTGTTATGCCGAGTAAAAACTTAAACTGGCCCATTGCTTATGACAAAAATATGCTAAATGTCAGGTTCTGAAAACAAAGGATTACATCCATGTAGAACAAGCAGAGCCCTTGGAGAACATTAATATAAAGCCTCGAGCAAAACTCATGAAATCGGACTTCTAATCCCTTACACTGGAAAGCGCAGATACTGTTGGAAAGATTTATGTAGTTGTAGTTGGCTGACGCTCGATCTGGATGGGGTAAGATTTCTTCATCACCGGATTCTTTTCTTTTTTTTTTTCAATTTGATCTAAACCATCTCCCTATTTAGTTCCATGTAATTTGTAGGTTTAACAGCAAGGTCAAGCGGGACAGATCATAAGTTGATTGTAGCACAAGTGTTGTAATGGATCATAGTTATATGTGTATATGTGTATAATAATAATAATAATATCAGTTTTAATGAAGATTATAATTATTTGTTTATTGGTATTGTAGTTTATTGTTGTATTTCTGTTAAATTGAATCTTTTGGAATTGCTGTGCTGGTAATAGAAGTAAAGAAATAAAATGTTTATAGTTTTGATTACTTGCAAAGCATGCAAGCAAAATGGGAGACTTAATATAATAACGAAAAGTATGGTATGTAAGAGCATTTTTGTTAATAGGCTCATTTGGTTAGTGATATGTCATTTTGACAAGTGTATATTTACTGCTATGATTTTGAATTCATACTGTGTATATTGGTATGATGAACAGTGATGAGGTGAATGAATTCACAATATGATTTGAATTTATAGTGTATATTGAGGTGGGTGGAAAGATTATTTACTTGTAGATGTAGATTGGAAATTTCGTAGTCAAATTACTCGATTCGGATTGAGTGATTCAGATTTAAATATTGAAAATCTCGCTGTCCATAATTGAAGTGGCCGACCACACAGTTGTGTACTTCACAAAGTCATTGGGGCAGTCAGTGATAGAGGTGCAAAGAAACAATACATTCATTCTTAGAGTGATTTCATCAAAATGTTAACTTCAAAGTAACGCAAATTGCGCCGTCCAAGAAGAATGAAATTGGCGCAGCACTGTCGCTGTCAATTACAAATTTAACCCTTGTACTAGTTATATTATTACACTTGATTTTAATTTATAACATCATTTATAAATTAAAAATATGTAACAAAAAAAATCATATCATTAATTACTATTTGTTGAGATCTTTAAAATGAGTTTAATATTGAATATATTATACTTGTTAATTAATTGAAATGAAAAAATATAATGAAAATAATGAAACACATAACTTAAAATATATTAATTAATGAAGCACAAAACTTGAAACACAATTAAAGGAAAAAACACACTATACATTACAATAATAATTAATAACAGTAATCATATTTCGCCAAAATCATACGCTTCCTCCATATTGGATTTGAATATTGTCCAAATAAGTTGCACCCATTTTCACTTCGTATTCAGTTGAAGGTTGGCCAAAATAGCGGGTGCTTGCTGGATTTGTTTAATTAGAGCACTTATTATTATTATTACTTTTACTTTTTTTTTAATATAAATTTTTTCTTTTTGCTTTCGATAATATTAACGTTATGGTCCCCAAGGGGCGTGGCTTGGTAGTGTATGTTTCAAGATCTCACCTTGAGGTCTTGGGTTCGAATCTAGAGAGTGCGTTTCTTGTAGGACTCTAGGACAACTGGGGGTTTTAACTGCTCCGTTTAAGTCAGAAGGGGGTGGTTTGGTGGTGAGATTTCCAACGATTTCAAAAAAATAAAATAAAAAAATATTCACGTTGACGTCGCTATAATTTTTAAGCTAATTTGATAGCCTCGAGTTGGTAATTTATGTTGATGGTATTTTTATGACTAAGGTATCTGAACGGTTCAGCAAGGGCAGATAGGAGGTTTTCCTCATTGGGAGGACCAGTACTCGGAGGGTATTGGTTGTTTCTCAACCAGACTTAGAGTTCGGACTCGGTTTCCTGGATCTGACCGACCAGAGCACACTGTATGGTATAGATTCAGAGACCGACCGCATCAGTGCGGAGACCGACCACAAGAGCCCGGTAGCTCAGCTCAATTCTGTTTCACCTTCGATACCACGGCAGATGGGTCGGACAGTCAGGGTCAGGACGGGGGCAATTTGGGCAGTTCAGTAGATCATTTGACCGACCTCATGGAGAACTGACGAGTGATCAGGGTAGTTTGGGCTTTTCTCTTTGACATGTGCCACTGTTCGAGGGCACTTTACAGGCTGGCTTCGTTGTATTGCGTGTGGCAGAAGATGAGGCAGAGTGATGTGACAAGCCGTCATATGGCAGATTCATTTTCGGCGACGACAGTTTTGGGGCAGAGAACTCATCAATCAGCCGGGAATCACACAGAAAACTTCATGAGATCATGGGAACAATGTTGTAATCTCTGAGTATATAAAGAGAAGTTATATTTGTTTGTAGGGGATGATCATTTTGGATAGCAAAACTTGTAACAAATAAAACACTAAAACACCACAAACCAATAGCTCGATTTTCTTCAGTTCCGTCCATAAACAGGTCGGCCGAGCTCATTTTGGAAATAAAAGTAACCCCCCACTTTGTGGCCGTGGACGTAGGCTGGACTTGCTCCGCCGAACCTTGTTAAATACTTTTTGTCGATATTTGTGTTTTTCTTGACTTTTTGCTATATTTTCTTTTGGTTTCCCATAACCAAACAAATTCAAGGTTGAATGAGGGTTGTCTCGGGAGGGTTATCTCGAAACTGCCACTGGGACGAAAAATCGTAAATTTTGGGTCGATGTGCGGTTTTGACCCAACCGTGACCCGAACCGCCCAAAATATTAAATTTTGACTCAAACTGTGACCCGAACCGCCTTAACCGCCGACCCGCGTTCAATTAGATATTATTTTATATTTTTTCCTTTATTAACCATGAAATTTAAGATATTTAATGATCATATGACGATATGCAATGTATAAATGAAAATTAGGTATTTTTTCTCTTCAATTATTATGTGAAAATACACAAAATTTTCTTAAAAAATTTATAATCCAAACTGCCAACCCAACCCTCCTAAACCGCCAACCCGAACCGCAACGATTTTCCTTATCAAATTTGCGGTTTCGGTTTCTAATTTCTCAAACCGCTAACTCGCAAGGTTTGAAGTGAAAAACGAAAAAACCGACCCGAACCGCACCACGAACACCCTAGAACTATGGGACATATGTTGATGGTAATTTTTATGACTAAGGTATCTGAACGGTTCGGCAAGGGCAGAGAGGAGGTTTTCCTCATTGGGAGGACCAGTACTCGGAGGGTATTGGCTGTTTCTCAACCAGACTTAGAGTTCGGACTCGGTTTCCTAGATCTGACCGACCAGAGCACACCGTATGGTATAGATTTAGAGACCGACCGCATCAGTGCGGAGACCGACCACAAGAGCCCGGTAGCTTAGCTCAGTTCTGTTTCACCTTCGATACCACGACAGATGGGTCGGACAGTCAGGGTCAGAACGATGACAGTTTGGGTAGTTCGGTAGATCATTTGACCGACCTCATGGAGAACTGACGAGTGATCAAGGTAGTTTGAGCTTTTCTCTTTGACATGTGCCACTGTTCGAGGGCACTTTACAGGCTGGCTTCGTTGTATTGCGTGTGGCAGAAGATGGGGCAGAGTGATGTGACAAGCCGTCAGATGGCAGATTCACTTTCGGCGACGACAGTTTTGGGGCAGAGAACCCATCAATCAGTCGGGAATCACGCGGAAAACGTCATGAGATCATGGGAACAATGTTGTAATCTCTGAATATATAAAAAGAAGTTAGATTTTTTTTATAGGGGATGGTCATTTTGGATAGCAAATTTTGTAACAAAGAAAACACTACTTGTAAAAACACCACAAACCAACAGCTCAGTTTTCTTCAGTTCCGTCCATAAACAGGTCGGCCGAGCTCGTTTTGGCAATAAAAGTAACCCCCACTTTGTGCCCGTGGACGTAAGCTGGACTTACTCCGCCGAACCACGTTAAATACTATTTGTCGATCTTTATGTTTTTCTTGCCTTTTTGCTATATTTGCTTTTGGTTTCCCATAACCAAACAAATTCAAGGTTGAATGAGGATTGTCTTGGGAGGATTATCTCGAAACTACCCCTAAAACGAAAATCACCCGTCAACAATTTCTTTTCCATTTGACGAGCTTTTACTCCATACCCACCCATCCTAACTTGATCAATTGAAACCTTCATTGTCCGAGCTTTTTCTTGGATGGTCTCCAAACTCTTATTTTATTTTATTTTTTTGTATCACTTTGTTTTCTTTTCATATTTTCTTTCTTCTCTCCAATAGATCGAATGTGTTCAAACATTGAATCTTGGTCATCTGAAATTGCATTCAAATCAATATTTGAAAATATAATTTATAGTGGAAAGAGTAAAATTGTAAAAGTTGAAGAGTGAATTTCTTTTTGCATCATTTTAATGTAAACTTATATTATTATTTTTTTTCCACCAAAATGGTGCCAAATATCCAAATGGCATTGGAGATGCTCTTAAATAAAGCTCTCGGATGTCAGAAGTGTTCATGCCATTGACCGGTGTATAGGAAAGAAAAAAAGGATTAAAAATATAAAATTCAATGACGTTAAAATATCAAAAATTAAATTATAAAAATAAAAAATAATTAATATGAGGGTTGTGGATTAAAATTTTTTTCGACCCGCATCAACTCTTAACTCGTGCTGATTGACCAAACCCGTTAGGTTGGGAAAAATTTCCCAACTCACACATAACTTGAGTGGGTCGCGGGTTGGGTTTACTCACCCCTAGTGTATTCTAGGATTGCGCATTTTATTGTATGATTCTCCTTACAAGTCGATTTTTAAAAATGAATAGCAAGTTGCATGATGTATTTCAATGTTTTAAAAAACGTTGGGCGCTAGTTGGGCGATGATGGAGGGCCTAGCGCCTAGGCTTTCTAAGCGGCGCCTAGACGGACAGACTATGAGGTGCTAGGCGGTTTTATTATTTTATTCAAAAAAATTGTAATTATGTAATGGATTATTTGAAAAAAAAAATGTATTTATGTCATCTTCCTTTATTTGAAAAAAAAAATATATTCATGTCCTCTTTCTTATCTTGTACAATTTACAATACCTTGGAACAACTTATAAATAAATGAGCAATACATGATAAAAAACAAATGAGTTTTTCATTGAAAAGAACTATAAAAAATAATTAATTGAACTGATCAGTTCAGTTATCACACACTCAAATTTCAAATTAACCAATAAATAATAATTATTTTAACTGATCAATTCAATAATTATATTTGATCAATTCATTAATTACTATACGCCTTATTTGATCAAGTCAGTGTCTTATAATTGCAATTTTATGATAAAATAAAATAGAAAAATGGATATGAATCAGAAATCATACTAATAACACAATTTTTTGACCTACCAGCCTAGAACCCACCTAGACTTGCAGACTGTCTAAATGACCGATTTACTCCATATTCGGGACGAACTAAGACCGCTTAGCCCCTAAGGGCCGCCTAATTCGATTTTTTGAACACTAATTTATTTTTCTTAAAACCATCATCTCTCTTCCCTTCCTTATCAAAAAGCTTTCAAATTCCCCTTTTTTCGCCACAACAATATTAATCTTTCCACTCAGTTGGGTCATTTTCGAACCGAACGGGTCAGGTCAAGGCAATATTTGACCTCGAAACCCGAAAATTGAAGAGGAGGTTCGGGTTGGATCGGATCATACCCTTTTTGTTCACCCCTGCTTTACATTTCTCATCATATATCTAATCTTCTCTCTATATATTCTTGAAACACTTTTAAATCACATGGATAGATCATAACAATGGATTGATAATCAAGTCCTCGGAGGATCTTAGACTCAAAATGTGCAGCATAATGGAAAGGACAGAGAGTATATCTTATCAAGAAGAATCAGAATAAAAACAATGATGCATATTTTGCCATGCAACATATGATTTAAGTATTCAAATCATCAGCAAGGTGGAATGTGGCAGCAAAAGTGAGCATGATGTCAACAAATGACCAAATTTGGAGTAAAAGACAACAATAACCTTTAGATTACTAGTTGTTATAACATGTTAAGTGTGAAAGCAACATAATATAATCCAAGTTTAAGCATCTTTAATCAACAATTAAAATAACATTGATGTTGGTTATTGCTATGAACATCCATATGCAGAAAGTGCAAGCTGCAAATTTAAAAATGTAGGGTCTCTGTTCACATGCTCCCAAAATATAAGCCAAAAACCAGCACTTGCTGTTCACTGCAATCATTCACATGGGTCTTCACCCTAAATAAAAAAAAAAGCTAATGAATGATTCAGAAAAAAATACCCAAAAAAAAAAAAAAATGAATGAAACCATGTCACTGGGTCCACTGGAAAAAGCACCTGTTCAATCAACTTCTTGGTCTGCATATATGTGAGTTTGTGAAGTGAAATAAAGGAGAGATTCTAGAGATAGAGATTGATGAATTGTTATCTCAGGATAAAAAGAACAGTATATACCAACTCTTCACTATAACCTGAACTAGAGACGGCTCTAGTACCGTCCATATAGGCAGTTGGTTGAGGTATAAAGTTTGATTCAAAATTAGAGTTTAAGTCTAAAGAAATTTTAATTTGTAAAAATATAATATGACTTTTATATATATATATATATATATATTTTTTTTTATCTTTCACCCAGTAGAGAAAAAATTATATTATGTTTCGGGTGTATATGTCATCTGTGTGAGGCCCAACTGCTGTGAGAGAGATGACATATACACCCGAATCATGATATACCTCCTCCCAGTAGAGACCATACTTTAAGATCTCGTTTAAGACCTAAAACCCGGGCCAAATCAGGGCCACCCCTGATCTGAACTAGAGTGCTACAGGCACCAGAAGGAATCTCTTTTGACAAACACTAAAAAGGAATAAAGTGGGTTATTGAAAGTTCCCATCAAAAGCAGATCACAGTATATAAAATAAGAAAATGGAGATGGGTTAAAATAAATTATTAATGATGAGCATATTAGATTAAGCCTCTCTAACAACCTAAAAGATAACAAAAATAACATAATCCAATCCAACTCTTTATATGATGAAAGTTCAGCAATCAGGATTAAGTCTATGGAGCAATAATTAAAGATCAACTAATTACAAATGGAAAAACCTAATTAAGTCATCCAACAATAAGCCAAGCACATTAGGAAAGAAACATATCATTAAGGAAACATTAATAACACTAAATTCTATTAGGGGAAAAAAGGGCTGGATAGAGAAATGTGAAAAAGAGAAGCATTCTTGATTTCAATGAGATATCAAAGCTAGGCATAATTACAATGGTGAATTTGCCAACAGGCTGTTTCCATCAGTATAGACATAATTGACTCGTAAGACTTTTGTAATGCCATCAAATTCCTTCCCTCTTTTATCAAATCAACCTTCCAATTACATTAATAAAGAACAAAGAACTAACAAGAAAGTTCAGTTCAGTAAACTACCCAGATCTAATTCTCTTCTGGCTGGCTTTTCCATCAGATCTTAATGTTGCAGCCGATTCCCCTTCTGATGAAGATTCCATTGATCTAGTGAAGGAGCTTGAGAGATCAGCATAGAGATTGACAACTCTTCTGATGTTGTTATTAAGCTCTTTGATCAAACCAACATTTCGTGTCAAATTATCAGGGACCTTTGATTCATGGTTTTGGTTAATTTCACTGATTAGCAACCTGTTTTGGTCCAAAATATCTTGAACTTGCCCAAAACTCTTTTGAAATGTTTGCAAGACTTTGCCATCCACTTGCGTGCCATTACCAATGCCTGAAAATATACCCCCATCCATTTCAATTTTTAGTTCTTTTCAGTTACCAGAACAGTCCTGTTCCTGCATCAAAGACTCAATGTTAGTATTGATTAAAGCCAATTGAGGGTTAGAAAGGGAAAAAAAAATTGATGGGTGCCCATCATTGCTTCTCAAGTCTAGACACACTTCTTAGTTCTTACAACTAAAAAACTCAAATTACAAAAGCTCATCATTTGGACCTTAATACAGCATTATCATGGGACCATAGTGATATAAAACCCTCCACTAGATTGAACCTATTCCAAGAATTTGAGTATTTGGCTAACATGAAGTCATAGATTCCTATTTTCAATGCTTTTCCTACCTTTTTTTATTTTCTCAGCAACCAAACAGAGAATAAGCAGAGGTGCACAAGAGACAATGAAGGAAGCAGAAAGACACAAACATGAGATTGTTCTGTGAAATAAAAGCAGACACTTTTCCCAAGAAAAGATACCTTTTTTTTCCTTTTGTGTTTCCAGAAAGACCCCAAAGAAAGAAAATAAGTGAAAGGAAAACACTTTTCTGTTGCCAAAAACAATGTGCTGTTTATTGATATATCATTGAGAGAGATCTTAGTTACATCTCAAAATGGAAAATCAAAAGCAAAGTCATTTTGAAAAGCACCAACAACTAGGAAAAAAACCCAAATAAAATTGCCCAAAAAATAAAAAATAAAAAAGATAATAAACCAGTGTATATGAATGAACAAACATGAACAATTCAATGAACTACGCGTAACTAAAATTTAAAATCCAAAACAAAGACATGCCCATCTGACTACGAAACCAAAAATATAAAATAAAACTCCCTTGTGGGATTCTTGGCCTTTTCTTGATCAGTTACCTTGAAATATCAGCAGCACAAGTGGATGAAGAAGAAGAAGAAGAAGAACAGACGAAGGATTTTCTGAAGGAAACAATTGGAACTATGAACAGAAATGAAGATAATAAGAGAATGTGAAGAAGATCTTTTGGTGAGAAACAATACACTGTTGTTTTGTTTTTAGAGTTAATTTTATATTACCCCTTAATTTTTTACAATATTCAATTTATTCCCAATCCGTTTTCAAATTATCAATGAGACCCATAGTTGACCCCCTTGACAAATGAAAGTTCTAATTTGCCCTTCACAGGGGAATTGACATATCTACCCAAATCCCAAAGTGGTTGAAAAAAAGAGAGATTTATGGTGCGTCTGGTAGAAAATATTACACTGAAAGTATAAGATAGTTTATAAGTTATGAAATAAATGATAGAGTATAAATTAACGTCAATGAATAATCTCATGTTGTGAGATTATGATTTTTTGAGCGTTAACGCTAACATTAAAGAACACATTTGGATGAGCGTTTTAACGCTAACGTTAATGTTAGCGAAATACTCTACCAAACACACCCAAATGTGTAAATATAATTTCTTCTTTAAATAAATTTGATTGATCTCTTTGTTAAATAATGATTAATTAAAACAATAAAAGAGGTCAATGATATCAACCTCATTTGAAATGAACATACAATGATATCAACCTTGTCTTGAATTGAACATACATTCAAATGAAGAAAATAATTATAACATGATAATTGTTCATCTAACAATCATCAAATAATTTGTCATCACTTCTATTTCTGGGGATTTCTCGATTGATTTTAAGCGATTTTTTTTTTTAATTAATCAACAATATTCCTTTAAAGAAATAGAGTTGAAAAGTCAATGACCTTGTAAAATAATATCTATTTTATAAATGTTGTTCACTATCCTCGTTTGTTAAGGATATCATTATTAGAATGGACTGGTCATTTACAAACCGTCTTATGTTAATAAATCATAATAAAGTAAAATACAAGAAAAATGTATTTTAATACATTGTCTTTTATCTTTTAGTGTATTGAAAATTTAATTGTTTAGCCCATCTTCAATGACAGAGTCAATAATTCTTTTCAGGAGGGGTGAAGTTCTAATAATAAAACGATATAAAAAATTATATAAGATTAATAGATATCACATTTTTTTTTTCCGATATATGAATATTATTTAAATTTTATATGATGAGTGATGTGACTCTTTTAAGATATTATAAATTACACATTATTATTTTTTAAAAGTTTACATACACACATTCATAGTACAAATATTCTGGTTATTTATATTTTTATTGGACATGCCTTAGATTGGTGTTCTCGATATAACTCATAACGATGACAAGAAATAGAGAAGAGTTTAATAGATACATTTTACTTCAAATTAGTAAGTATATTATTATTATTATTATTAGGAAAAAAGTACACTTATTAATTTTCTGAAGACATTCTAAAAATAAAGTAAAATATGTTCTATAGGATTATGTATGTTAGATATAAATATGCAACAGAAAGCTAAAAGCAAGATATAATTAAAAGACAAAGAAATTATCATTATATACCTTAATTTAAAAAATAACTAACAAATATGAGATGTAAAATCATTTCAACATAAATTAATAATATCCTAAAGTTTTTGAGTGTAAAAATAAATAAATTCGAATATAAGAAAAGATAATTTTCAATTCAAATAATAAATCATTACTCACAAAAAGAAAAATAAAAAATTTAAAAGTGAGGAGAGGTGCCCCTCCTCGTCCCCACATGACACCGTCCTTCGCTTAAATTATTAAGTTAATGAATATATATATATATTAAAGACTATATTAAAAGACATAAAACACAAATTTCGATATGTCCTCATTGAAACTTTAATCTTTGTGTATTTATTGATGAACTATTTTTATGTAATTAGTTCTAGAATTCAATTTTAAGAAAAATAATGTACAAAATTAATTTGATACTAGCATAGGGCTTGCGCTTTGCTCAAGTTGACCAAAATTAAAATACTATTCTTATTATATCAATTAAAAAAAAATCTCTTAGAAAATTACATATGACTTGAAATGATACACTTTCTCGATATAAACTAAAGTTATGTCACTCTAAAATTGGAAATGCAAATATATTAACACATGATATTAATTGTTAGATTAATATTATTTTTATAATATAATTATGAGTAGATTTGATTTAGACGTTTTATTTTGTATTGTTTTAGATGGATAATAGTGCTAAGGTTAAATAGTTTTTCTTATTTTAGTAAGTTTTTTATTTTATTTTAACACATCCAAATAATCTAGCAAAAAGTTAAAAAAAAATAAATTAACAAAATAAATACATGATATGAGAATAAAGAATTGACCACATTCATAATTTGTGATGCCGATAGAATAACTAAAAAGGTAAGAATATCTAAAATAGAGTCAGACATTCTGTTGGAAGATAAATAAATAATAAATAAAAAATGAAAAAGATATATATTAACATGTCCGTTACATTTCAAGAATAATGTTTATATTTATTTTATTAATACTTGATAAACTAAATTAATTGAAGAGAAAGAAAAGAGACTATTATCATTTTGGTTTTATGGTACTCGGCCGAGGAGATGAAAGTGGATGCATTAATCTATATAAATAATTAATTTTTTTGTTTATTTATTTAAGTTATTTAATATAATTTATTTTGAATAGAATGTTTAATTTCGAGAATTTTAGATAAATAATTTTTTATTTGGATTTTACACAAATCAGAATTTAAGTATGAGATAATGATTTTTTTTTAAAAAATTATTGTGAGCTTATTTTATATTTGTTCAATATGTTTTTTTATTTAAACTAGTTTCTTATTTTAAAAGTTAGATTTAAAATTAAATAAATAATAGAATTTTTTTAGGTGTTGTCATATTTTTTTAATATACAAAAAAAAATATGTTTATTATTTTAATAGGTTTATTATTTTAAGATTTCTTATCTAATTATGTTTATTATTTAATATGTTTATTATTTTAAATGTTTTGATCTAATTATATTTTATATTTTAATAAGTTTATTAATTTAAAACTTATTATCTTTTTTTAAAAGATAAATTTAAATTAAATAAATAATAGAATTTTTAAATAATGTCACGGAGCTGGTTAAAAAATAATCTAATAAGTAATTGACACATACCACCCCTGGCTTTTGATATAATAACAAATAGAGGTAGTGTTATTCCTTTACAAAACAAACATCCCCACTCCACTCAAATGTTATTCAGATAATACGCGCAAAGGCCGGTTTCCAAATAACAATATTAATTCAGTTGAGTTGCATCTTCACTGAAGTGGGCAAGGCATGGTTTCGTTAGCAGTAACTGATTTTGTGCTAAACCCAGCTTCATCTTCAGCTTCAGCTTCAACACTCATCTGTAATCCTAAAACTAACAATCCATTCTTCTTCTTCTCCTTCCCTAGACGTGGCTTTTCATTGTCATTAAAATCCAATCTTTATTCAGCTTCACACTTTCGAAAAGCCAATGCTACCACTGCATCAAGTGATCAACATAACAATCAACAAGAAGAAGAAGAAGAGAACTTTCAGGTGGTGGCAGCAATCAGAAGCAAGTACAATGACATTGTAATAGTGGACACCCCCAAGTCTAGGATGCTGCTCCTTGACTCTACTCGTAATTTTATATCACTCTTCTCTCAATTTCTTTGATAGAATTTTCAGTGCTTTAATTTAATGTGTATGTGTTGTATTGTATTGTTGTTCTTGTTGCTGCAGATAATGTTCATAGCATTCTCAATAAGGGTATTCACAAATGGACTGATTCTTATTGGGTATCTATATTTCATGTGCATAGTAATTTTCTTAGAATTTGAAGTCAATTATTCTTTCCCATGTCTGCTTTTCTAATTTTTCATCTGGGTTTCCTTTTACAGGATGAATTTGTTAATTTGCCAGCTATTGTTCCCAAAGGTCCTATTGCAATCTATGGCTTGGTAGTTTACTTCTTGAAATTTACAATTAGTTACTTATCCAACCAATAATTTTTGTGAAATGAATTCATCATGAAGTTGCTGTTCTTTCAGGGGGGAGGAACTGCAGCACATCTGATGCTTGACTTGTGGCCTTCATTGCAGCTTGAAGGTTGGGAGATTGATGAAATTGTATGGCAAATTCAACTATATATCTCTTTCTGCAAATCAAGTTTTGACAAAATGTAATCGTTTCCATCATAATTGATATCAAATGTGATTCATGCTCACATTAGCACACTTTACTTCAGGAAATAGCTCTCCATGTTTGGCTTTACATCAACATTGGATATCCATCTGATATAAAATGCTGGAGCTAAGCCAAACTATTTTCTTCATCACTGAAATCATCGATACAATGATGAATTCAGACTTCCAATTCATTTAATATTAGTTCATCTCTTTTTCAATTTAGTTAATTGACAAAGCAAGGGATTATTTCGGACTGTCTGATCTTGAGAAGCACACTGAAGCCGGTGGCATACTTCATGTTCATATTGGTGATGTGTTTTCTCCCTCAGAAAATGCTTCTGGAAGATACGCTGGTGAGCCTTCCTTGTGATTTTAAAATTTCAGGATGCAAGATATTTTATTTTTTCCCAAGTTTTCCCCTTAGTCTGTAAATGATTTTGTTTGTTTTTTGCATTTTTTCCTATACATGGATCATTCTTTTTGCTTTGGCCTTTTCTCAATTTAAAAGCATTATTCAGTTTCACTTATTTGGCAAAACATATTACATTACGGATTCACTGCCTTGTTTTGTTAACTTGAGCTAAAAGATAAATGTTCAGGCATAGTCGTAGACTTGTTTTCTGAGGGAAAGGTCTTGGCACCGTTGGAAGAGGTATGTACCTGCTTGATTACATTAATATCTGTACTCAAGACTGTTGCTATCATGTTTGTGAAGTTTTGGTAATTCTCGTCTGAATGAATGCATTCATCAATATTCATGAATATTAGGTTTTTATGGTATTCTGACTCACTAGTTAAGTTTTGTGACTGTGTTTGACAGGTCGCAACTTGGTTGCAATTGAAAGATAGATTAATGGCCAATGGTCGCTTCATGGTCAATTGTGGTGGTATTGATGGAGTATCTGATATGACACGTGGAACAACCCAGCCAAACTCAATCAATGACATATGGATGCAAAATTCTGCTATCAGGGCATTATCGAAGGCATTTCCTGGGCAAGTATGTCATTTCCTGGGAATATCTCTTCATAGACAAATTCACTCTGTTTGATAACCATCTTCCAGATCATGGTAGAAATGATAATACATGAAATTTTAAGTTTGTCGATGCTAACATGATGCCGGGTGCTACAACTTGGCTCTTTTGGTACTGTTAATCAAAACTTGGCCTACATTTGTCAAACATAGCATTTGAATGAAAAGATGGTGATGTTCTTATCCACACACGAACTGTAAACATTAATATACTTATCTAATGATCATAAGACACCAATGTCCTAAATCCATGTTTTTATCTGATATCAACATTGAGTACTCTTTTTCTTGAAAGCAGCCATAACTACTCTTGACTATCTAAATTCCAGAACCCTAAATTGACAAAACTACCCCATCATAATAGAAATTTCCTTCTTGAGCTGGTTGTGGCAGGTATCCTTGGTTTGCACAATATGGTTTGGATGTTCATAGTAGATACTTCTCGTTTACTAATGAGAAACTTGACCGTCACCACCTTGCTATATGCTTGAACCTCTTGCACTTGATGAATTTTCCATTACAGAACTGTACTTCTTACCTTGGTGAAAACCTGTGCATAACCTATTGTTCCAAAAAGTGTCACTTTTCAACTCAATTGTCTTATGTTTATACAGTGAACCATTTTTCTGCTGATGTCTCCCTATTTATTCATTTGCTGCTCTACTTTATTTTGGACTTGTAAGGGTGATACTCGCATAAAACATATGAGATTTTGATTGAAAGCTGTTTCCAGTTTAATATTGCTTATCAAAGTTACAAATAATGAATTTCAATACACTGATAAAAATATTGGATTGACAACTGAGCAATCATTTGCAATCTGCGGTACTGAACTCCTAGCATAAACTGCTGAAGGAAAGATGTTTTAAGTCTCCTTGTTTGTTAACTCTAAACAAGACTGGTAATCATGTGTATTTTTTCATGCATGCATGTGCTGAGCTATTAATGCATACAGGTAAGCTGGAAGAGAATGCCAGAAAGAAATGGTGAAAATTTTCTTGCACTTACAGGACCGCCACCAGATTTGAGTTTGTGGTCTGCAGCTGTGCCAGGTCATTTGAGTGAAACTGTGAAGAAATGGAAGCCTTGTGCACCATCTCTATGAAAAAGAAAATGCTTAATCTTCTCTGGGTTATCAGAATGATCACTAGTACATCAACTGTGGTAATGAAAGCAAGTTGCATATCATTCATGGAATTGGAGACATTCTCACATCAATCATGAAGCATGTATCTCAGCAAATACTGAATGGCAAGATGTAGAGTGAAAGTCTGGTGGGATTTAAGCTGTTGCATTTTGCTTTATTCTCTATATTAAGATGGTCCTATGATCAATAGTCATGTTGTGCCCATTGTCAAATGATTCAACTCTTATCATCTTGTGGCTATAACATGCTTTCATTTGATGCCACACATTGTTTTATTATCTTAACCTTTCAGGGCATGTTGATTCTTCTTCAAATATCAGATTATATATAGCTAAATTTAGCATTTTTTGTTTAATCAGGCAAGTTATGTTAGACATTGATCAGGGTTATCCATCAACTTATTGGCGATTTTTATGGGGCACAAATGGGAGAATTTATCCTGAGACGGCGTGAAATCGTCTGAATTTGCAGCATAATGTACTGTGTATATATATATATCAAATGCCCTTTCTAAAACAATCAGAAACATTTCTCTGCTAAAAACGTTTAGCTTCTCATGAAATATCAAAAAACAAGAAAAAAATGTTAAAAGTCAGGTAACTTTATTCAACAGCAAGAGTATGAGAAGAGCAAAGATATGCCATTACAACAAATAAAATAGTTGAAACGCAACCTTCCATTGCAGTTTAAGCTGATAATACACTTGCCTCAGCCATAAGGCTAAGAAAGGTTATATTACTACTATGAAATACAACAGGCTGTCCCATATAAAAGAGCGGGATTCAGCTCCGTTTGGTCCGTCTGCAGTCCCTTTCAAAAGCAAGCTGAAATACCTATTCATACTCAAATGGCTGTACAGAAAAATCCTAAGATTACTTCCGAAAGTCCGTGGTAAAATCAGTATTGCTTAAGAACTAACAGATCCTACAGTCAATGGCAGAAACTGCCTTCAAACTTGCACGCCATTGCAATAGCTGTATAAACCATCTGGTACCAAATTTGCAGGTTTCGTAGGTCCATTTTGGTACACTTTCTCCTTTGCAATGCCATTGCCAAGCTTAGCAGGGTGATTTCCTTGGCTCCCAAAGCCTTGTATGAGAGTGTCTAACTGCCCACAGGCTGCTGCTATAAGCCCTGGCATTTGACACAATAATACGATGATTAATGAGATAATATTTCATAATTATGATGCTCTTTTCTGCATAATGCAGCAAAACCAAATTACGTTAACTAGTTAAGGAGAAGTTGCATATGATAATAACCAGAAATTTCTGATACAGAACATTGTGAAATCAATCACAGCTATCTTACGCAAACATATAATAAATTATAAAGATGAGAAATGTTACCTAAGAACAAAGCAGAGGGTTTTCCTGGCCTAGATTTGTATTCAGGATGGAACTGAACACCAATGAAGTAGGGATGGTTTGGGAGTTCAACAATCTGCAGCATCAGTATGTCATTGTTGGCTTAGAACTAGTGAACTAAACAGAGTATGCATCATCAAAGTAATTTTAACAGGATAATAATTTTTTCAGATGAAAGCCCATACCTCCATGCGTCGACCAGTTTCATCCTTGCCAGCGAAAGAGAGACCAGCACTTTCAAAGCGTGCTATCATATCGGGATTCACCTCATATCTATGCCGGTGTCTCTCGTCAATGAAAGTTCTATTTCCATATCTAATAACACACAGAGAAAAAAGGTTAGCTAATCTACGACATCTTTACTCAATAAAACCATTTGTTATGATATACACCTATGAGGCGCATAACTTGCATTACAATGTCCAATTTATAATCAGAACCACAAACATGTACATATATCAAACTAGTCAGATAATACTCACAATTTTGCAGATTTGCAGTCCTTAACTGGGAAATATGTCCTTCTTGACCCTAGACGCATGGTGCCTCCCATGTGAGTCTTTGAGCCCTGTTTCAATGGCAGAGAGTTGAAAAGAAGAGTCAGATAAGTTATTTATTACATAGTAGAGTTAAAGGATGCACAGATACAAACCTCTGGCATAAATATAACACATGGATTTTTGGTGTTAGGATCAAATTCAGTGCTGTTAGCATCTCTCAGTCTAAGAACAGATCGTGCAAACTCAATGACAGCAACTTGCATTCCAAGACAAATGCCAAGGTAAGGAATTTTGTGTTCCCTTGCGTACTTGGCTGCAAGAATTTTTCCTTGCACTCCTCTGTCACCAAAGCCTCCTGGAACAAGAACACCATCGGCACCCTGAAGACAGAGGCTAGTTAGAGCACTACTAGATAAAGTTGCCAAAACTGAACGAAGATGTGACAGACAGCAGTTTGAATCAGCTAGTAATAACACCAACCTTCAACAACTTCCATGAAGCCTTATAAGCATCAGGATTCTGCCAAAAAATATTTTTGTCAAGATGTGGACAGAAGTAAAAGAAAAACATAGTTACAATGGAAGGATCAGAATATCCACTAACTTCTTTTTCAGTTTCATCTTCAAGATCGCAAGCTGGAATCCAGTCAATGACAAGTTTTTTGCGGAGATCAACAGAAGCATGTAAAAGAGCCTGCAGACAGCGTGACGACTTTTATGGACGGTTACAACATCATACATTAACATCCATACTATGGCCATATTCAGACCATATGAATAGCGAAATAAATCATTTCGCATTTACATTACATTTATATGAACTTTCTATTGTGCATTCGAATTTCATTGACAACTAAATAGAATTAGGGGATAAGCTAGCACAAGAGAAGAAAGAGATCAAGATTCCCACAAGATGACTAATTATTTAGCCTGTAAACAACAAGCGACCATTTTATTAGCTCTGAAGTTTCTAAAACATACTTTTATTGTTATGATTGTTGCTGCTCTCGGATTCCATGATCAGAGATTCTAATAGATCGTAGACAACATGATGTAGTTATACCTAAAAAATTTTGTTTTTCGAATACCCCAGCCAAGAAGGGAATCCAATCTGTTGTAGTTTTACCTACCTCATGTTGTCAAGTATATCTCCAGTTAATTAAAATGCATTCACTTAAAGGTGTATGAAATTATATCAACACTTTGTGCTCTGGCCAAATAAAACACCACAAAGTCAGCATAAACTGAAATAACATCAGAGTGTCTATTATCAAAATTCAAGTTCCGAAGATATTTAAATGGTCCATCTATAATGTCCTAAATCCTAATTCTCGGATATACCAGGCTCAAATAGACTACTAAAATAGCACATGAAAATTCAATTTGACAAAATCTACCTTCATTACAGAGAGATAGGCATCTGAAAGGCCTGTATACTTTCCAACCATGGCAATTCTGACCTGTAAATGCCCAACACATAAAGATGTTACTGTGGCAGTAATCCTTGAAAAATATATAGTTTGATTTGAGAAATGTGGGGAGACCCACCGGCTCATGTAATGTGTCACAGATTTTAGCCCTTGAAATCCATTCCTTCAAGGAAGGCTCCTTTGTAGTACTGCAAATTATTAAACATAATTGCATAAAAATGTATGGATATGAAAAATAATACGAGGGGATGTACAGAGCCTATAACATCCAGCCTACAAGTGGAAGGATGAGAAGTGAGAGCATTAGACAAACCCTTGAAGGTTCAGCACTCTTAAGATAGCTTCATGGGCCTTCTGATCCTAATCAAGATGAGAAACACATATGTGAGTATTAAGAATTGGAAACTGCATATAAAAATAAGTTCAAAAAATACTACAGATTTACTTACTCGTAAAAGTAAGGGAATATGCCATATGTTGGGAACATCATAGAGAGTGATGATGTTTTCTGCCTGGAAAGCTTGAGGTATTAGTGAGCAAGAATCTGGCAAAAGCAGATTACTAACATGGTGTACAAAAATAAGATGTTTATCACTTTAATCAACATACCGGAACATGGCAAAACTGAGAAAGCTTTCCCTTCACATTCTCCTCAAGTGCCTGAAAAACACAATTAGATTTAGAACCAGACATCAACACTCCCAGTTGTTGTTGTTTTTGTTGTTGTTGTTGTGTGTGTGTGTGTGTGTCACAGAAATAGAAAGATCAATTTACCAATGTGCTGCGACAGGCTAAGATATTTGGTGTCAAACCCTGGCCTCTGAGTCGCCGAACACTGTGCTGGGTTGGCTTTGTTTTCTGCACATGGTCACAAGTCATTTTTTTCGTTAGTTTATGGGTAATTGGTCAAGTTTCTACATTAAAATAAAGTGCAGCTGTATAATAAGTTACCTGTTCACCAACAACATTAAGAACAGGCACTAGGCTGACATGAATCAAGCAAAAGTTGCCAGGACCTGAAATAAGGAGCATCAAAGAAAATAAGTCAACTAATTACAAAATATGAGAGAAAGAGGACTTAATTGCGTCATATAGAGTTAAACAGAAAATATTCTTACCCACACGATATGAGAACTGCCCCAAAGCCTCGATAAATGGCATGGATTCAATGTCTCCTGCATGCAGAAAATTATCTTTCAGCATAAAGGAAACAAGAAACAGCTTAGACCACCAGATGGATATAAGAACCTTGTTGTTAGTATACCTATAGTTCCTCCCAATTCTATGACACAAACATCTGCTGGACCTTCCTTTCCATCCACAGGTATCATTGCAACACGCTCAATCCAATCTTGAATTTCATCAGTAATGTGAGGAACAACCTACAGTTGGCAAGAGTACATAAAGGACATAAATTATGCATGAACTTTGTTATAAGAAATAGCAGAATATGTGATAAAATCTGCAGTAAAATTATACCTGAACAGTCTTTCCCAAGTAATCTCCCCTTCTTTCCTTATCAATAACAGACTGTCATAAGGCAAAAAAAAAAGAATCAGAAACTGGTATCAGCTAAAAGTCTAATGATCTTTGGCACCTCTAGCTGCGGATGCACGCAAATTAAGCATTAAATAACTATTCCAACACACTTGCCTGGTAAATCTTCCCAGTAGTGATATTATTATCGCGGGTCAACTTGATATCCATGAACCGCTCATAGTTTCCGAGGTCAAGATCCACCTTTCAGAAATCAAAATTAGAAAAAGAAAATTTCATGAGCAACAAAACAACCTGCTTCAATCAATCTCCTAACTTTTCTAAGATTTTAACTGTAATTTCATTGTTCATTCATAAAAATTAACTAAATTAAAAAATAGCAGCACATATATTTACAGTTTCTAATCCAAAGATACAGAAGACTGAGCCAAAACTCCATTAAAAGAATGTGGAAACACAGAGTGTCCTCTGAAATACACTAACACATAAAAGGGGGAAATTTCTATGTACCTCGCCGCCATCATCCAAGACAAATACTTCCCCATGCTCAAAAGGGGACATTGTTCCGGCATCAGTGTTTAAGTAAGGATCTACACACCAAATTGAACAAATAGATTTAATTATAAGGGGGATATTGACAATTCTTTACCAGCAAGTGGCAAAACATAAATTGATACATACACCTTAGTTTAAACAAAGATACATATATTGCAAATTTAAATAAGTATAAAGAGAAAAAGTGGGACATTTTTAAAAACCATCTTACACAGAAATAAGTAACATCTTGTGATCAGAGAGATTTACAAAGTACATGAAAGATTTGAACCCCAGAAAAGAAATTTGGAGACAACAAATCCAGGATGTTAGTTAAGGCATTTATTCAAAGACTAAAAAGGAAATTGTAGAAAAACATGAAAGATTTGACAGAAATTTTGGAGGAAAAAGAAGAAAAAGAAGGATGAAGGGAAGTAGAGACCAATCTTGATGGAGGTAACACGAAGTCCACAGGCCTGAAGAATAACACCAATACTGCTGGCTGTGACTCCCTTTCCAAGTCCACTTACTACTCCACCAGTCACCAATACATACTTCATCTTCTTCATTGTCTCTGATTCAGAAGAAGAAGAAGATGAACAAAACTGGAACCTGTTCTTTGATATTTAATTAATTCAACAATGGAACTGTCTTAGTAGTTTTGGATAAGGAAGTGCAAAGAACAATAACTAAGCGAGACAAATGGAACCAACCAAGAGACTGTAACTAGCTAGTCAAAGCTGAAAACCAAGAGAGAGAACAAGAATGCAATGCAAGAAACAGAAGGAAATTGGTTCTGGTTTTGGTGAGTGTTGGCGGCTTTTTATATACAAATTGCCACCTTAATCAACTTTATTACAAAAAATTAAAAATTAAAAAAAGAAAAAGATTTTTCTCTTTATATATATATTTTAAAAAGAAAATTTATTACAGTGGCCTCGAATGGGAGGCCCTGTTTTCTTTTTGTCTGTTGTCCTGCCAAAGCAACTATGAGCCCTGTGACTGTAGGCAGGTCCCTGGACTCTGCACCCAAATATATATATATATATATATTTAAAAAAAATGTTTTTCTGATACCCATATTAACTAAATTAACTAAACTAATCTTCTTGTTAACATAGAGATAAAAGTTAAATATTAAAATTATGTTATCTCCATGTTACTTTGGTTCTCGCAGTTAAGCGGAATCTACAGCAGTTTAAGCGGAAGCTCTAGTAAATTGTTTTAAGAGCGAGAGATAAATCAAAAATTAATCGATGAGAGTGAATTTGATATTTTGTATAATTGATATAAGAAAAATTCAAAATTCATATTTCAAAATTTTTCAAAAAACACTATAAATCATCCATCTATGATGAGAAGAAACTAAACAATATGAAAATTAAGAAAGATGTCTAAAGTCTTTAAGGAAAAAGAAGAATAGTGAAGACAAAAAGAAAATGAATCTTTTATAATTTAGACGATTTAAAAAAAAAAAAAAAACAGTGATTAATAAGTGATTAATCGATAAAAAAATCAGTGATTCGATTCGCTTAAACTGGAGAGTTTTCGTTACCACTTGTTCCCATTTCGTTATGTAGTCTTCAAATCTTCATGATTGGTATACAAGATATTTTAATTAATTAATTTAAATATGGGGGCAATCGAGAGAGAGTCTTGGATAATCCGACAAACAATTGCATCCTGCAACTAAATTCTTATCATCTAAGCATTTGATATTTTCTTATGATTGGTTGAGGAGGTATGTCCTTGGCAATAAATTAATGGAAGCCGAGTATTACACTCGAGTACCCAAGTTTTTTTCATTATTATTGATCTGTCTTGCTCAAGTTAATCATACTACTGTTAACTCTCTAATCATCATTTTTCTAAGTATAATCATTTTTTTTTGGATATTAGATCAGTCTTATCACCCGTTTAGCGGTGTTTAAAATTATTTGAAATCCTTTGATAATAGATTTAAAAACACTAATCTTTTATTTGGATTGAGTGTAAGGAAGTTTATTAAAGTATGGTAAGATAAGATAATAAGAGGTAAAGAAAAGTTGTAAGCGTCATTGCACTCGTTGAAAGATTTTGATAATGCAACGCTAGCGATTTCGACTTGCATTCGCGAGAAAGATGTCAAAACATATTGGATATGAAACCTCAAGAGCTAAATGAAGAAATCAAGTTTGAAGACTTATAACTTAGGGCTCTCAATGTAAGTGAGTTGATAATTTAAGTATTCTAAACTCATAGGACTCATACACATTCATAAAATACATTTGGGTCATGTGCATAATGTTTTAATCTTCAAAACATATATTTATGCATTGTGACCGGCACCTGAACCAGCATACCGGTGTCTCTGGTAGGTCATGCGTTTTATGCTCAACGATCATATTCTGAATATAGCCGTTTGAATTTGCAGGACCGGCATATCGGCACTGTAGACCGATATACCGATCTCAGGACAGAAAGCTGTGGTAATTTTCACTTTCACTATAAGTTGAATCCTCATTTCGTTTTTGCAAAGTTCTACAACCTTCATTCATTTTATACAAAGCAAAAACATAGAGTTTTCTTTAACCTTTTTTTATCATATACTCTCTTAATCATCAAAGCTCATACATTACATCTTCATACCCATTTAGTGAGCTTGAGATTACTTGGGTTAGCAACTCACACTCTTAATCTTCTTTATCTTTGTGAGTACCCAAGATGAGTTGTGAAACTTTTTATGTCTTAAACACTTATGGTTGTAGAAATCCCTTGTTGAGTGACAATATTCAAAAAGATAATTTTGTTGTAAAAGGTTTGGAGTAAGTCTAGGAATAAAACTCTCATTGTAAAGGTTTAAGAGTAAACCTAGGGACAAAAATCTATGCGTAAAGGTTTGAGGTGAACCTAAAGACAAAACTCTTGGTTTGTGAGTGAGCCACAAAAAACTCTCGGTGTAATGTATGGGTTCGCATTTGCATAGTGGAAAGCTCCAAGCGCGGCTTGGAGGAGTGGATGTAGGCATTGTTGGCCGAACCATTATAAATCACGATGTCAAATTTCTCTATCCCTTACTCCTTTTATTTATCACAAGTTTTATTTTATATTTACATTTCACTTAGAAAATTGCATTTGGTAAAACATATTGATTGAGAAAATTGCACATTAAGCGTAATTAGTAAAGCCACCAACTAAGAAGCTTAAAATTGACAAGATTTTTAATTTCGTATTATTTTGTCTCATACTCAATTCACCCCATTTTGGGTATAGTAGTTGCTGTTTTAGTGTGCATGTAGGTAATTTCAAAAGTAAGTTATATTTTTATGTTTGGAAGTATGATATGGTAAAATGATGGTTTAATAATGTTGTTGTGTTTGGTTGGAAGGTATTGTAAAGTAAGATTAAATATAAAAATACAGAATTACCCTTCCAATGTAAATAATTATTATAAATATATAAATTGATTAGATTTTTTTTTTAAAAAAAAAATTTATTTCAGACTAAAAATTAATATTAAATATAATTTAATTAATTTCCAAAAATCATTACCGTAAAATGATGAACAATTGTGTGGTAATGAAAATGATTTAATCAATGAACAAATTGAGAATATTGAAAAGCTAATGGCAATATTTTTAGAATTCAAAAATTTTAAACCATCATAACACTCTAATTTGGAGTGTTATGAATAATGAGGTTTTGGGGGAGTTTTCAACATATGAAATAATCTAAAAAAACAATACCTCTCCAAAACACTCATTCTCAAACTCCAAAGTTTATTTTACTTTATATTACTATACCCTCTCAAACCCCAATCCACTTAAAGCTTACAAGTACAATCACCCTCCATTGTGTTGGTTTTCAGAGTTCATGCGCAGCGGAAATCGTGTTGGGTAGGGTGGGCAAAAAAACCGACCGAATCGAACCAAATCGCAAACCGAACCGAATTTACGGTTTTTTTTTTCTAACGTTTCGGTTTGCGGTTCGGATTGGCCCACCCCAAACGGTTTACGGTTCGGTTCAGGAGCTAATCCGAACCGCACCTGTTAAACCGAACCGAACCGTTATAATTAAAAAATATATATATATTTTTATAAAAAAATTTGTATTTGTATTTTAATTTTATTTTATGTTTTATTTTTATTAGTATGTTAATACTTTTATTCTTAAATTTTTTGTTAATACTTTTATTCTTCAATTTATTTGTTAATACTTTTATTCTTAAATTTTTTGTTTTATGGTAGCATCATCATTCTTGAAAGTAAGATGTTGGATTTGTCTCTTAATTAGAATGATGGTAACATCATTATTCAAGGTAATTTTTAAAAAATATAATAATTAATTGTGCCTCATTTTTCAATCCTTAATGGAGTGCATGCGTTTCCTGGAGTCACAGCTTACACCCTAGTACTTCATACTTTTTGTTGGATAGACTAGATTTTTTTTCTTCACTTAAGTGGATGAAAATTTATTTTAAATGTAATAATCTGTAAACCGAACCAATCAGTAAACCGCTGGTTTAAAAAATTTTCAATCTGAACCAAACCGTTATTTAATGGTTTGGTTTGAGAGGTAAAAAATCCGAACCGTAAAATATGGTTTGGTTCGGTTTTTGGTAAAAACCGAACCAAACCGAACCGCGCCCACCCCTAGTGTTGGGTAACAGGAAAAAAAAATTTATTTTTTCATACATGAACAATCAAAACCGGATCCGTATTTTCTAGTATATTAATAATAAAATATTTAGAACTCAAGTAAGAAATATACCTGCAGATATGTATATCTTTGTAAATCTATTCTTTGAACCACGATCTTCCTCGTCTTATCTCCTCACCTCAAACGGCACGTGTGGGCGTGAAAATAAATGCGAGGAACACTCTAATTTGTGAAGGATTTGTGTACTCAGCACATGAGACGAATCCTGGATGCTGTTTCCTTTTGATTTTCTCAAAATCAAACTTAAGAAAAAATAAAAGAAAACTATTTTTCTTTATTTTCTCTTTACAGCCTCTGTTTTTGTTTCTTGTTGTTCTCTTGTTTTTGATCAAAAGTCATCTTCTACAAAAACAAACAGCACACACGTTTTTATTCTTTTTGATAGGATTTGTTGTTACTATTTGATTTTGATCAAAATTTCAATCCCATAAAAACAGCAACACTTGCTCACGTTTTATCTTTTTGAAAAAATTATTTTCTCTTTTGATTAACTTTTATCAAAATCAAATTCTTATCCATTAAGGATATTATTAATTTTAATTTTCAAAAAAAATCAAAATTAAAATCCTTTGATATTTATCCTATAAATTATCAAAGATAATTCATTAAAAAATAATTTTTAAAATTTTCAACTTTTGAAAATATTATCTCATTAAATTAAAATTTAATTAATCAAATTAAATAAATATTAATTTTTATAATTTAATAAATAGATACATTATCTATTGATAAATATTTTAGGACAACATTTGTCATAATTTCCAAACAAGAGTTACATGGAATAATTAGAGTGTAAAATAATTCATAATTATTTTAAATAATTCCTAACTATTTTTCTTCGCAATTATAATCGTTCGAATAGTGATAGAAGACGACGAGGGGACCGATGAACCTATAATTCTAAGCTCCAATAATTTCGTCGATTAATTATAAACTCTTTTATTAATCAAACGAAAATTATTAATTCTGGAGTAACTCCACTAAATACCCAGAATTGCACTCTCAGAATTATAGAATTAATTACTCAAAGTATTCGTCCATTGATATAGTCATTACTTATGTAGTGATCCTCTATAACAGATTCGTTAAGGAGCTAGGTATAAAAAATCCGTTAACCTCTCCAATTACATCTTTATCCTTTACTTCCGTTAGTTCTCAAGTGAACAATTAATTAATAATTTTTATGAATTTGCGCGCTAATCGTTCAGGTCCTGAACTAACAAATAAGGGAATCTTATGAACAGATTTCATTATATCAGGTTAGCATTCCCAGCTATTCCTTCAACTCATTCCCAAAATACAAGGTTTACGAAATGTAATAAATACAAAACCATACCGAGTAAATTAAAGAATAAATTAATATGATATATGAGTCTGTTAAATACAATGAATTAAGATCATCACATATATGACCATCATTATGATAAAATTGATGTTTTTTATTTAACGGAAATTATTAGAACTTTTCAATTTTATCTGGTCTTGTACAATATAATCTTATTATATAAAACACATTCATTTTTATGTCTCTACATAATATAGTCTGGATATAACTATACAATTCATAATGAAATGAACTGTATTTATGACTTTGGATTTGAAGATTCCCAACTTCAAATCATAGTCATGGACAAATTTTGATTATTACTCTTTAAATTTTATCCATGCATATATGTATGTAACATTTTACATACACATATATGTTTAATTTAAAGCTACATAAATAATCACGAAATTTTCATGAATTTTATAAAGCAAGTCAAAATGCATACATGAAATAAAATAGAATCACAAAATTATTAATCAATCATGTTTCGAATATATTTGCTTGTCGGGCATACAACACATTGTTGGTCGGTATATACTCAAATCTTGAATTTTTTTTCACTGATCCACCAAAATATTGAAAAGTACATTAAAAGTGTAAAAAATTTAAGTATACGATGGAAAGTGTATCAAACATGAGGTATGTATATGTTTAATGATATATGGACATTTGCTACACTTTCCAATTTTCGGGTGGACGAGTAAATAAAATTTCATAATTTGTATATTATTGATAACATGCCAAACATAGGGTATTCAACATAACATTATTGATAATTTGATATACCAATAATCTATATATATATATATATATATATATATATAAGTTAAACATATTTAAGTCTCATCATCATGCCATGTGGCGGCTCTGTATTAAAGTAATAAAATTAAATTAATAAATATATTAAATAAAAATCATATTACAAAAAAAATACATATAATTTTATAAGAATTATATTATAACTAGAAAACATATTAGACGGTCATATTAAAAAAATACTATTAAATTATCTACAATTAACACAATCTCTACAATTAATTTATTATTATTAAAGTATAAAATTAAAATATCTCTAAAATTATTTTTTTATTATTAAATTATAAAATTAAAATAATAAATTATTAACATAAGAAATATATTACAATATAAAAACATAATCTACTATTAAAATAAGAAATCTATTAATTTAATTAGTATTTTAATTTATTATTATTAAATTATAAAATTAAAATAAAGAAACCTATTATAATAAGAAAAAATATTATAATCTCTCATTAAATTAAAAACATATGTGACACTTAATCTCTACAATTAACATTTATAATTAATATTTTATTATTAAATTATAAAATTAAAATATCTTTACAATGAAAATACATATTATAATTTTATAAGAACTGCATTATAATAAGAAAATATATTATATTAACCTATTATAATTAAAAAATACTATTAAATTATAAAAATAAATTAATAAATCTATTAAATAATAACCATATTATAACAAGAAAATAGATTATACTATCTAATTAATTTTTGAATAATATCACAGATAATCTTGTAAAGAATATATATATATATATAAGTTAAACATTTTAAGCTTTTTAATCACGTCATATTGTGGATGCTAGTTTTCGCCCGAGGTCCACAATCGAGAATTTGTAGGTTGAGGGCACTAGCGATCCTGCAAAACAAAGGTAGAGTGAGCGGGAGTAGACTACCCACCGGTGTGGTGGGTGCCGGGGGCACTCCGACGCTTAAGTCAGTGATGAAAGTGATCTATTAATACCGTTGAAGAAGGAGCAAGCTTAGAGATTACCTTGATTCTTGTGAGCTACCGTGTGGGCTGTAGGTAGGAGGTCTATAGAGAGAATATTGCTTGAGGTATGGGTAGAAGAGCTTACATGCCCCTTCTCTTCTGGACTTTGGTTCCTCTTATAGGCGATTCGAGGTGGGACTCATGAATGCCTTAATTGTTTATAAGTTTTGGGTGATTGTAACAGTCGAGTCTTGAAGAGGCAGTTATGGGCAGTCATGAAGGGTAGTTATGGGTCTGGATGTTTCATGGGTTGGTATTTAAATGGGTTCATGTATCGGTCTTTGGGTATGATGTTTCTCTGAGCCTGGGCCTGCACAATGTCTTTGGGTTCGGTTATGGGGTTTCGGGGGTGCATTTAGCAGTGGGCCTGAGGCGAAAGGTTGAAATTAACCTTGGACCAAATTTGGCCCGTACAGATTGTCCCATACTCTCTAAGTCAAGAGTCCTTAGCTTGGAGAGTATTTGACGCGCGTGTCGAGACTATAGGATGAAGGTGTACTTGAGCGTCGATACTGCCTATTGATTAAACCAAACGAATGTCAAGTTACGAACTTAACTCTACATGATCCATCGTGGATGTGTCCAGTCGAATGAGCTAGATGAAGGTCAGGATCATGAACTTGACTCTACAAGAGCCATTGAGGAAGTACCCAGTCGACTAAACCAGATGAAGGTCAGGATATATGTCATACGACATGTGTAATATATGTCTACAACTTGACTCGACATGAGTTCATGAGGGATGTCCCCGGTCGACTGAACCATAAGAGAGTTCAGGAGTTACTTTCACTCGACATGTCGTATGGACTGAGGGAAGTCCATGTCTAAATTTGACTCGACATAAGTCCATGGGGGATTTCCCCGGTCGACTGAACCAGATGAAGGTTAATGAGTTATTTCACACAACATTGTCGTATGGACTGTAGGAAGTCTATGTCTTCATTTGACTCGACATGAGTCCATGGGGGATGTCCCCGGTCGACTGAACCAGATGAAGGTTCAGGAGTTGTTTCACACGACATTGTCGTATGGACTGTAGGAAATCTATGTCTTCATTTGACTCGACATGAGTCCATGGGGGATGTCCCCGGTCGACTGAACCAGATGATGGTTCATGAGTTATTTCACACGACATTGTCGTATGGACTGTAGGAAGTCTATGTCTTCATTTGACTCGACATGAGTCCATGGGGGATGTCCCCGGTCGACTGAACCAGATGAAGGTTCAGGAGTTGTTTCACACGACATTTTCGTATGGACTGTAGGAAGTCTATGTCTTCATTTGACTCGACATGAGTCCATGGGGGATTTCCCCGGTCGACTGAACCAGATGAAGGTTCATGAGTTATTTCACACGACATTGTCGTATGGACTGTAGGAAGTCCATGTCTTCAGTTGACTCGACATGAGTCCATGGGGGAAGTCCCCGGTCGACTGAACCAGATGAAGGTTAGGATAATCCTCATACTACGGGTCAAATGACCAGAGGACTCTTCAATGTCGTTTGGACCAGATGAAGGTCTATGAAAGTCTTCACTCTACAGACCTGACGATGGTCCAAGAGTATTTCCTTATCATACTACTAGACCGGATGAAGGTCTATGAAGGTTATCACCCATTCTCCTGATGAGGGTCCATGAGACTACGGTCGTATGGACCTGTCGAATGGACTTGATAATGGTCCAAGAAGGTCATCACTTCTCACTCTACTAGACCTGAAGAATGTCAATGAGGGTTCTCATTCCTCATTCTACAAGACCTGACAAAGGTCAATGAAGGTTCTCATTCCTCATTCTACAAGACCTGACAAAGGTCAATGAATGTATAATTCCTCATTCTACAAGACCTGATTAAGGTCAATGAGGGTATAATACCTCATTCTACAGGACTTGTAGTCTGATACCATGTCGTCTGAAGACCATGGGACTACAGTCGAATGAACCTGATGAAGGTCCATGAGGGTCATCATCCTACTAGATTGGATGAAGGTCGGTCGACTGGGCCCGATTGAGGTCCAAAGGATTCTTCATACTACCTAATCTGATGAAGACCGGTCGATTGGACCTGATGGAGGTCCAAGGGATTCTCCATACCACTTAATCTGATGAAGGCCGGTCGATTGGACCTGATGGAGGTCCAATGGATTTTTCATACTACCTAACCTGATGAAGGTCGGTCGAGTGGACCTGATGGAGGTCCAAATGATTTTTCATACTACCTAACATGATGAAGGTCGGTCGAGTGGACCTGATGGAGGTCCAAAAGATTTTTCATACTACTAGGCATGATAAAAGATTCCCTATGTAGTCTGGAGTTTGCGGTATTAAATCAATGGCGTATGGATATGATGACTAACATTTCATGTCTTCTGAGGAATGTGATATCAATGTCTTGTCGAATGGGATCTTAAATAAGTGTAAGCCTCATACATGTCATATAGAGTGAGACATTTACCTCATGTTGAGTGTAGTGTCCAGTGGGACATTCACCTTATGATGAATCTTCATTTGAAGCATCTTCATTGAGCCGATACTACATCATTGTATTGTCGAGTGTGATATCATCCTCATGATGTGTATCCATGTAATGTTGATTGGAACTTTAGGCAACTCACCCTACTTATCTGTCGTGTCGAATGAAACTTCAGCCAATAAATGATCCTTCCTCCATGTCGTGTCGACTGGAACCTTAGCCCCTAACTAAGATATGTTCATTGTCGTGTCGAGTGGTGCTTCAGCCCCTGGCTAGGAGTTCTTCTTTGTCGTGTGGAGTGGTACCTCAGCTCATAGCCAAGACTTTTTCCTTATCGTGTCGAGTGGACCCTCTGTCAGATACTAAGCCTTCTTCCATCTGGTAATGTCGACTGGGATGTCCATGCCAAGTATTCATTTGTGTATTGTCGTATGTGACATCCTTCTCATGGCAAGTCTTTATACATGTAGAGTGGGGCTGCTGGATATTCCAATGCAAGACACATTGCTTCGTCGTATGGGGTGAATGGTAGGAAAATTGGTTAAATTGGAAGGATGCGCCTTGTTCTTTCATGGTCGAATGAGGAGATGAAAATCCTTCCATGTAGTTTGGAGGAGATGGCAATTCTTCATCGTCTGAAAGATAAGATAATTTTTTTCACGTAGTATGGAGGAGATGACAATCCTATAGTAATTTTTGGCCGATTGGGTATGTTGGAGGATTTTGAGGGTATTCTCATGTCGATTGGGAGAAGCATGTCGATTGGGCCATGTGTTGTTAAATATAGGTCGATTGGAGCAAATGGGTTTCTCCATAAGTTAGAGTTTTGTGCATGATAGTTTTCTTTATAAAGTAACCAATGAATACTTATTTGGGAAGTTATGATGTCCCCAAGGCGACAATGGGTGGTCATCTAGCCCCCTTTTTTTTTATTGACTAATTACATCAAGTATCACTTTATTGAAGTACATTGCTAGCATATCAGTTGTAGGGTCGCTTGGGCGGATTTGAGGTTCTCTCATTGTGATGGCTGATGTAATTATCTCTTTTCTTGTTTCTTTTATCCTCCTCCCATCTAATCTCAATTTGAGCCTTGGCCATGGCATGATCCATAGTGTAGCATCGAAATTTAGTGAGCTTTTTATAGAGTCCACTTTCTGAAAGTAACCATTTCTGAATGCTTCCACTGCAGTAGGCTGATAGAGATCTGAGATTGTTATCATTTCTTTATTGAAGCGAGCCACGTAGCTTCGCAAGGACTCCCCTCTCTGTTGTTGGATTGCATTAAGGTCATTGGTGGTCTTCTCAAGCTTGCAAGAACTTGCAAAATGCTCCAAAAATTTATCAGCTAGTTCCTGATATGACCCAATAGTCCTGTAAGATAGATTGAGGAACCAAGTGAGGGCTGGGCCCGCCAATGTTTCTCCGAATCCTCTACACATTCCAGCTACCCATTGATGAGGAGCCAGATCAGTCGACATCATCTTGTATTTGTAATGGATCACATGATCGTTCGTGTCTGTGGATCCGTCATATAGCTTCATATCTGGAGGACTGAACTTCCTTGGTAGTTCGGTGGAAGTGATGGTGTCCAAAAATGGGGTATCTGAGATCGTGCGGCTCAGATTTTTCTCACTGGTAGTCTGACACCAGGTAGGCTGGAGAGAATTGCATCTTTGAACTCCTGCATTTCCTTGCGCATGGTAGAGGCAACTTGCCGTGCTTGGTCGGTTGAGGAAATATGTTGACTTCTTTCTTGATTTGGTGGATGGTTGTCTGATGGCAGATTGTCACTTGTCACATTGTTGAATGCCCCCAAGAGATTGGTGGGGATTGTGGGATTGCCGGGAAGGTTTGTAGAATCAGGTTGTCGGGAGGTTGAAGAGATTTGCTCCAGTTGCTTCTGTAGGGTTATATTGGAGATTCGCATGGCTGAATTTTCCTCCTATAAGACTCGTAATCGTTCTTGTAGAATGTCCAATTGAGAGGCCATAGGATCTAATGTCTGATCGCTGTTAGAAGCCATGTGCAGCTGTGTTGAAGGGATCGTAGACTGAGAGATCTTCGTCTAATATGAATCGCTAAGGCCCCACGGTGGGCGCCAAATTGTGGATGCTGGTTTTCGCCCGAGGTCCACAATCAAGAATTTGTAGGTTGAGGGCACTAGCGATCCTGCAAAACAAAGGTAAAGTGATCGGGAGTAGACTACCCACCGGTGTGGTGGGTGCCGGGGGCACTCCGACGCTCAAGTCAGTGATGAAAGTGATCTAGTAATACCGTTGAAGGAGGAGCAAGCTTAGAGATTACCTTGATTCATGTGAGCTACCGTGTGGGCTGTAGGTAGGAGGTCTATAGAGAGAATATTGCTTGAGCTATGGGTAGAAGAGCTTACATGCCCCTTCTCTTCTGTACTTTGGTTCCTCTTATAGGCGATTCGAGGTGGGACTCATGAATGCCTTAATTGTTTATACGTTTTGGGTGATTGTAACAGTCGAGTCGTGAAGAGGCAATTATGGGCAGTCATGAAGGGTAGTTATGGGTCTGGACGTTTCATGGGTTGGTATTTAAAGGGGTTCAGGTATCGGTCTTTGGGTATTATGTTTACTCCGAGCCTGGGCCTGCACAATGTCTTTGGGTTCGGTTAGGGGGTTTCGGGGGTGCATTTAGCAGTGGGCCTGAGGCAAAAGGTCGAAATTAACCTTGGACCAAATTTGGCCCGTACACACATGATACATAATCTTTAAATTAATGTTTTTATTATTAAAATATTAAAATAAAAAATTTATTACAATATAAAAATATAATCTCTTATTAAAATAAGAAACCTAAATAGTGGCCGCCCACAAAACCTAACCAATTTTTTGGATTCCGGGCTAATATTATTTGTTATTTTATTTTGAATTTTTTTATATTTTTTTATTTACTATGCGTCAAGATGTAGACTCTGAATATTAGCTCTTGCACAATGAATTAGAAATATTATTTGAGAATTGAGAGACAAACGAACGAGGCATAAATATTACGTGTAATTAAATCAATTGTCTCATTTAAACTATAAACCAACAAGATCCAGAGTATTTACAAGATTAATATATAAAATATATGTTCAACCCGCACAAAGTATGGATTATGTGCTAGTAAAATTAAAATCAGAAGACTATTGAGACTTGTATTGATATATCCATTTAAAATCCAGGTTGAAAAATTACTTTAAAGAAGAAGTTTTAGGTTATAGGAGGTAGGGGTGTACATTAATCGGTTTTAACAGATTAACCGAACCGTTTTGACCCATTTTTTTATTACGGTTCGGTTAATTCGGTTAAATCGGTTATTGCGGTTAAATTTTTTAACTTTTTCGATTATTCAGTTCGGTTACGGTTATGAGATTCGTATAACCGAACTGACCGATTAACCGAAATTAAACCATATATATATATATATATATATATAGCGTGCGAATCCTTTAATTTTTTAGAGTTAAGATAGTATGCATGTAAACTCTCAATTGGTTGTAGTTATATTATTTGATAATACTACCCGAAAATAAAATTAATAAAATTCAAATGACAAGCTGCATTAACAGCTTGGTTTTGACTCTTTTTAATTTCTCTCAAGAATTTAAAGGTAAAAATACATAAAATTTCAAATGTGTAGATTTTGCATCGTGGTGGATTCGTGACCCTTAAAATTTCTAACATGGCAGGTTTGGAAGGAAATCTGAGACCGTGACAATCATCGAGGGTTTAAAAAATATTTCTCTCGCATGTAATTAAATATAGATATATTTAATCAAATGTTAGTTAGAATCGATATTTTTAGAATCAGATATGTAATCGAATTAGTGATCCAAAAAATTTAATGCGTCAGTGGTTCGACTGGTTGAAATGTTCCGAAAAAATCGATAGAACCAACCTACATCATATATAATTTTACTAATTAAAAATTATAAAAAATATTAAATTTTAATTTATTGGATTGGTTAATAACCGAATTAACCATAACCGACCGAAATATAATGGTTAATTGGTTAATGGTTATGTGTCATAAATTGGTTAAATCGGTCACACTTTTATTTAACCGAAAATTTCGGTTACGGTTAAAAAATCAAGGATTAACCGACCGAACCGACCGATGCACACCCTTAATAGGAGGAACACAAGGAAGCCTCACCGTCACCTGACATGAATTAATCTGATTCATCTCTTAAATGATATTTGTAATTAGGTCAATCAATCTCTTCATGTTATTCTATTTTTCAAAAAATAAAATAAAATTCAATGCTCTTTAAGGTAATAGCATATCTTTTCAATAAAAGAGAAAGATATATATATGTTCACTCTTGAATCGAAGGGGGATGTATATATAGAGGTTTAAAAACAATCTCAAAAAGGGAAAAAAAAGATTAAATAGATAAAGCATCAAAAAGTAAAATATTAAATTGTGCATATGCAACACGATATTATAATTTTTTATTCATCAGTTGATCATGTTTATTATCGTGTTTGATTCGGTGGGATGATAAAATTATATTTTAATTGAAACGAATTATAATCGACTATGTGGATTCTTTGACAATAGATACAACAAAAACATGCATGAAAACCCTCTTATAGTTTCCACAACAGAATGTGAAACTATCCCAACTTTAATTATAATCACTTTCACTTTAAGTAGAAAGATTCAAATCTCAATTATAATGTAATCCCCTTTATTGAAAATAAACAGTAATTAGTTTACTCAAAAGCATAAAATGGACAAGAAAATTTCCCATCTAGTTAATTAGGCTCAAATCCGAATTTGATTCACATGGGACCATATCTTGGATCGAAGAAGGAAAAAATTTAGTATCAAATTTAGCCAAGGCAGTGAGCTAGAGCTTTTACCCAAGCTTAGCCAAACCTAGAAAGTGGTCTAACTTTATTACTTTTGGCTACAATTCAAAATCTTCATTTTTTTTTTATATTTCTCTCAAATGCCAAAAATCAAAATCAAAATCAAAATCAAAATCTTGTTTTCACATTTTATAAATGTGCAACAAATTTGATTTTGATAGAGATTAGTATCATCATTTATTTGACATTGAACATTATTCGTATGTCATTTTGGATAATTCGCGTTAATCTTATTTGTTCTACTTTTTTTTTTATTTTATATATAATTTAAATGTGTGTACTTCAAAATGACGATTATAATTAGTCAAAGTCAAATTTATAATTCAATATTAGGGGGAATATAGTAAAACTCTCGTGATGTTTAAGAAAATTGAGCGAAACCCCATAGATGAGTTTTTTGTTATAAATATTTTTATTTATTATAAAATATGAGGAAAATTTCGGTTAATTTTAAAATATGAATAGAGATTTCGTTTATTTTCACCGAATATTAAGAGAGTGTCGCTCATTTTCCCATTAATATTATAGCAAAAAAATGATAGAAATATGGTAGTTAATAAGGGCATATGGGGCGTTCATTAATGAGATATAACTACCCAACGACTTGCTAATTAGAAGCAAACAATAAGGACCCATTATTTATTTATGAGTCTTAGTAAGGGTTCTTAGGACACGTCACCAAGGAGGAGTGTGGCTTGGTGTTGTAGGGGTTCAGGTTCTCACCTTGAGGTTCTGGGTTCGAAATAGGAGGTGCACTTCTTGTAAGAGCCTGGGAAGCCGGTGGTTTTACCTGCGCCGCGGCCCAGAATGAATGATTTGGTGGCGGGGTTTCAAAAAAAAAAAAAAAAGGTTCTTAGGACACTATTAAGTGATGTGTGTGACCACTAGGGGTGGGCAAAAAAACCGACCGAACCGACCAAACCGCAACCGGACCAAACCGGACCGAATTTACGGTTTTTTTCTAACGGTTCGGTTTGCGGTTCGGATTGGCCCACCCCAAACGGTTTACGGTTCGGTTCAGGAGCTAATCCGAACCGCACTGTTAAAACCGAACCGAACCGTATAATAAAAAAATTATTTATTTTTATAAAAAAAAAATTATTTTTCTTTTAATTTTATTATATATTTTTTTTATTAGTATGTTAATACTTTTATTTTAAATTTTTTGTTAATATATTTATTTGTTAATACTTTTATTCTTCAATTTATTTGTTAATACTTTTATTCTTAACTTTTGTGTTATGATAGCATCATTATTCTTGAAAATAAGATGTTGAATTTGTCTCTTAATTAGAATGATGGTAACATCATTATTCGGGGTAATTTCTAAAAAAATACAAGAATTAATTGTGCCTCTTTTTTTTTTTTTTTTTTTTTGTCTTCACTTAAGTAGATGAAAATTTGTTTTAATATAATTAATCCGTAAACCGAACCGAACCGATCCGTAAACCGCTGGTTTAAAAAATTTTCAATCCGAACCAAACCGTTATTTAATGGTTTGGTTTGAGAGGTAAAAAATCCGAACCGTAAAATATGGTTTGGTTCGGTTTTTAGCAAAAACCGAACAAACCGAACCGCGCCACCCCTAGTGACCACCACCATGCCCCTTAATTGCACCTTTCTAATTCTATCTCTTTCTCATATTTAATTATTTTTTTCTAATGAAAGAATTTTATATCCAAAGAGATCACTTAGAGAGAAACTTGGAAAATATTTTTGAAAAATTAGAAAAAGAATTAATAGTAATGATAGTAACAGGTGGTGACTCTTATCTTGTTCAATGTTGAAGTAAAGGATATTCCAATTTCAACAAAATAAAATTCAAGATAATAAAACCCCACTTCCGAGAAAGCACTAAAAATAAATATAGAAACTTGAGAACAAGAAATAGTAACAAGAATAGAGATAAAGATTGGGACATACTTTTTTTTTTTCATAAAAATGTGGTCAAGTCTCGAAAAAGAGGATTACCAAAAAAGAATCCTTTCATTTCAAGAAATCCACCTCACTACCAAACCACCCTCCAATGAACACACCAATGGCTCTTTCATGCATTATCTCTTCCTATTTTATATATATTTTTTTGAAATCGTCAAATTATTCTTTCCAGGTTTAAGCGGAATATATAAAATCTCCGATTTTCTCAGACTCTTATAGGAATCGCGCTCCCTGGATTCGAACCCGAGACCTCAAGATGAGATCCTGAATACTACACCACCAAGCCACGCTCCCTGAGATCCCCTCCAATGAACACATCAATGGCTCTTTCATGCATTATCTCTTTCTATTTTGCATTCAGCTTGTTCTCTACTAAAAACACATACACATATATAATTAATTAATCTTTTATATATATATATATATATATATATATATATATATAATATATTGTTGATGGTGTTTTCAGGCACTATGTTATTTAAGCAGCACGATAGGGGTAAAAAAGGTAATTCACTTCTCAGTCAAGATTATTGATGCCGACCCGACCACTAAAGAGTCAACAGTAAGAGGCCGGGAACTTTACGGTTAGTGACCGAGCACTTGAGTTCAAGATGACCGGGCAATTATCAGGTCGACAGCAGCATTCTCAGTACAAAAGACTATTATGACCAACCACATGAAGACCGAGCATAGGGCAAGACATGTTCGGGAAAATAAGGCATTCTATCCATATGAGATAAGATAATAAGTTATCCTACTTTCATGGGGTAAACTAGTAAGTCAATGTCCTAGTATGATAAAGGAAGTAAATGTAGTTTTTTGACTAGGAATCCTTATGGGAAAGGGAAATTGTTTCAACTAGGAAACCCTTGTAAAAGAAGGAATCTGATTTCTGCACTATTATAAATAGGAGGGTAGAGTATGCTTAAGGAGAGTGGAAAAGAAGAGAAACAATATCAGCATGAGAATCAATATCAATCTCATTGTGATTAAACTTGTAAAGCACGAGAGATACAAGAGATACGAGTTTCAGCAATAAAAGTACCATCCCGTTTGTGTCCGTGGACGTAGGTCGGATCCAAATCCACCGAACCATGTTAAATCTTTTTGTTGATTGGTGTGTTTATCTGTTTTTTGCTAAATTTGCCTTTGGTCCCCCATAACCAAACAAATTCACTATTGAAGGAGGATTTCCTCGGGAGTGATATTCCCATATTACCCTGAGACCAAAATCCGCCGTCAACATATATATATATATATATATATATTAATTTAGTGAACGACATTTCTCGCATTACAAATTTAACTATACTGTGAGTGTGACAATCCCTTTTTCAATTTTGTGGGAAGGAATTGACTGTGAATGCGTTTTATACTCGTAATCACCCGATTTAACATAATAATTAGAGGTAAAAATTGTGTTTAGCAGGCAAAATTTCCTATCTCATCCAAACTTATAAAATATGTATCAATTGATTATCTTTTTTTTTTTTAATGATTTGATAATTAATTTGTTGTCTTTGTTGCCACATAACAATAATTTTGATGATCTTGTACTTAAGAAAATTATAGGGTACTTTCAAGTTTCATGGTATGTTTAGTACCAACCGTTCAAAGAGGACCCATTTCAAAATTCCATAATCTTCATTTTTCGCTTGTCTATTTAATTTTTTTTTCGTTTTGTTGCTACTAGGCGATAAGGTCACTTTTGTGCTTTAAAATATATATAAATATTTTTTATTTGTGATTTTTTTGATACGAAAATTTGAAATTAAAGGGTACTATTTAGATTACCATTTTTGACTTTGAATTTTCTGTGTGATTCATAGAGATTTGGAGGGAAACTTGAAATGAAGGTTCATTCCAATAATTATATCTTATCATATTATTTTTATAGTCAATGCATTCTTATCACGTATTTTGAAAATTAACAACCATGTTAGTAGTCTTTTTTTGGGAAGAAAAAAAATGTTATTATTATTATTATTATTTTTAAAAATATATATATAACTATGTTATGTACTTGCAATAAGTAAAAGGAAAATAGTAGTCTCCATCGAGCGTGACTTAGTGGTGTAGGGTTTAGAATCTAACATTAAGGTCATGAGTTCGAATTCAGGGAATACGTTTTTTGTAAGAGTTTAGGACAGTCAGAGGTTTTATCTCATCCGCTTAAGCTCGAAAGGGGTAGTTTGACGATAAGATTTCCAACGATTCTAAAAAAAAAAGTAATAGAGAAACATAGAATTTTAATATAAAATAGTAATATAGAGGGAAACAAAACATAAATTTACATAAACCCAATGAATATTTTTAAAGGGAAATGCGAAAAAGTGACCTTTAAATATTTATATTTTAACCTTCACTTTTTTTCCACGTTCTAGAAGTATTGTTCAACATTAATTAAAATAACACATTCCATCTATATAATAATGAAAAACTAGGGTTCCATGTCTAATCTACTCTATTATTTTTGTAAAATTCTAATTAAACTAGCTATAAAGTTAAATACTCCATTATATTTTTATAGTTTCTAAAATACCTCAACACATCTCCTTAATTTAATTATTAACCGAATTTGATATTTTTATCCCTATTTTATTTAGACAATTAAAAAAAATGTGAATTATATAAATTTTTAATAAAAAATTAAATTTAGATTATAAGAATTTAAATATTAACAATTATGCTCATAGGCTTCCATATCTAATCTAATCTATTACTTTTGCAAAATTCTAATTAAACTAGCTATTACTTTAATATGTTAACAATTAAGCTCATAGGCTTCCATATCTAATCTAGTGAATTACTTTTTGCAAAATTCTAATTTAGCTATTACTTTATGGGTAAATGTCATTTATATCCTAATATCCTTATATATTTGACTCTAAAACACATTATATCCATATAATTTGTAAAATATCTCAACAGATCCCCAAACTTAATTATTAACAAAATTTGACATTTTTACTATTGTTTAATTTAGACAATTAAACAAAAAAAATGTGAATTATATAAAAATTTTAACAAAAAAATCAATTTAATTCATAAGAATTTAAAATATATTGACAATTATGCTCATAGGCTGCCATATCTAATCTAGTCTATTACTTTTGCAAAATTCTAATTAAACTAGCTATTACTTTACAGGTAAATGTCATTTATATCCCTATATTTTAACTCTAAAGTCCATTATATCACTATATTTTGTAAGATATATCAACGCATTCCCGTAACTTAATTATTAATAGAATTTGATTTTTTTACCCCTATTCTATTTAGATAATTAAACAAAAAATCAATTTATTTTGTAAGAATTTAAAATATATTTAACAATTATGTTCATATTGAGAAATTTAACTTTATTTTGTACGTAATTATTATATTTTTATTTATTTAAATTAATTTTTTGTATGTTTATATATAATCACAACTAAATTCATATACATGAAAATATGTGAAGCATTTCTTTAATTAAATTAGAAAAGATAAAAAATGCTAATAATAATCTAATTTAATAATCGATTATTTTCTCTCATATGAAATACATTTTACATAATTAATAATTACAATGTTAATTTAAATAATAATTAAATAATTATATTTATAGTTAATCCTTCTTAATTTAAATAATTTTCATATTTCTTTTTTCTTAAAAAAAGTTTTTGCTTACTTTGAAAATTTTAAATCTTTCTTAATTTAAATAATTTTTTGTTAAAAATAATTTTTTGTCATTTATTTTAATTATTTAAAAATATTAAGGTAAAATTGTCAAATTAGGCAAAAACTTTAGAGAGAATGATATTTTGAGGTATTTATCAAATTATAGGGATGTGATGGGGAATTGAAGCAAAATTAATATAAAGATGTGATGAATATTTATCATTACTTTATGATACTCCCTCGGTCCAATAAAGATAGACATATTTTCCTTTTTCCTTCGTCCTAAATTATAGTCTACTTTCTGTTTTTATTAGGATAGTAGATTTTTTAGTTTTCTAATATATCACTATTTATTGTGCATTGTTATCAACAAATATAAACTATCATTAATTAATTGTATTTGGATTAATAAATAAAATTAAGGATATATTAGATTAGGAAACATATAAGTAAAATTTATTATAATAATTGTATTAACTAAATTTTCTTAATGTGTATTGTTGATGGTGGTTTTCACCCCAATGAAGGTTCAAATATCGAGGAAGGGTGGAATGGGTTGTACTTAGCCAAAAATGGATGATAAAGTCCCAAGGGTCTGGGGAGACAGAAAGGGATTTGACAGAGGAGCAAGACTGCATGATCCAGAGAGGTTCTTCCATGGATAAATTGAATGTATGACAGTCATTGATGCCAACCCAATCTCATGAAGAAGTGATGAATTTGGGATTCTCTTGGAATTTATTGAAATCGACCCGATGAAATCCCTATATGTCAACCCGACGTAGTTGAGAGAGGTAAATGGAGCTTTGATAGTATCATCTGCCTCGGTATGCCGACCCGAGGAACGAAGATGGGATCACATGATGACATGTATTGGAGTCATGTGACGTATGCCTTAGGTGAGAAGATAAACTTCTAAAGGTTATTGATGATTGTGGAAAAGCAACGGTTCTCATTGGAAGTAGCTCATGCTAGCCGCCATAGGCCGGTTCAGTGGCAGTGAGGTGGCAGAGCAGAGCCGCCACAGGCCGCCATAGGCCGGTGCAGTAACAGTGAAATGAGTTGATCTGATTAGCCAATTTAAGGGTAGTTGAGGAGGGTTGTGATGAAAATGATGGCAATGTGACATGGGATGATGTTAGAGGCCGTGAAATAGTGAATTTGGAAGCCTATATAAAGGGTTCGAAGTCTCAAATTCAAGGATTAGTATTTTTTGCATCTCACTACTTATAAAAAGCTAAGAGCTTAAGAACTAGTGATAGAGAGAGAAAGCTGGTTAGTCACCTGACCCTTTGAGAGAATCATATCGGGCTTGTGTAAGACCCGATGTGTTTTATCATATTATGAGTTCATTTCTCCATTATAGCTCGGGTTGGTCTTGATCCCGAGCAGTAATAAAATACCACCCATTTCTCCCGTGAAAGTAGGTAGGAGCCAACCTCCGTCGAACCACGTAAATTCTTTGATTTATCTATATGTTTGCTAAGTTTATTTTGGTTCCTAAACAACCAAATAAATTCAATATTGAAGGAGATTTGTTTAAGGGGTTAGTTTCCCATATTGCCATTGGAATGAAAAACAACCATCAACAGTTGGCATTTTCCGCGGGGACTGGTACAAAAAATAACACAACACACTAAGACGATGGTAAGAGACGAGAATCATAGAGCTCCGGAGGCCTCAACGGCGGATTGGATGGAAAAGATTGAAGAGAACTTGCAGTTGGAAAGGGAAAATGCCTGAAAAGAAAGGAAAATAACCCATGCCTTCATGAAAATCATGATGGAGAAGATCGAGAAGTTGGAAAGGAAAACAAGAGAACATGGACAAATGAGGCCCAATAAAAGGAGAGAAGAGATTGCCAGTGGGAAGAGAGTAGCCAGAGTAGAAGTGGATTGAGAAATCAGAAGAAAGAACGCCCATAAGGTGAGGTCAGTAGTTGTGGGCAGTGTTGCGCCAATAGAGGGGCCTCGAGAGAGTTGTGGCGACATGCAGACCCTAGAATCGTCCAGTTACAGCCATTGCTTTGGGAAAAGCAACATAGGGCGTTATCAGGAATGAATACATAGAGCTCCAAGTGACAAGAGATATCATGCTCGAATGAATGAGTATGAGGAAGCCTTCAGCCCATGGTAAGAGGAAACCGAGAGCCACTTGAAGGAATGGTTTCAGAAGGAAATGAAGAAATGAGTGATGAGCACGCGAAGAGGTACTCGAGATGATCAATATGAGATATTATGCTCCCTTTTCATCATGGAGGTGTTGTTGGTGGAGTTCCCGAGGAGGTTCTCCTTGCTTGCGATGGACATCTATAAGGGCAACACATATCTTAAGTCCCATGTCGAAAAATTCATTTTACCCATGTAGATTCAAGACATCATTGGAAAGGCAGTTTGTAAGGTATTCCTGCTAACCTTGGGAGGATCGGCCGACTTATGGTTCAGGAACTTGACTCATGGGAGAATCAGTAGCTTTTCACAGCTAAAGAAGTCATTTGTGCACCGTTTTAAATGGGTATACACACTAAGGAAGACGGTCGGGTAACTGAGGATGATGAAGCAGTGAGATGACGAGCCGTTTAAAAGCTTCATCGACAGATACCACAACTTGGTACTAGAGGTCGGGCCATACAAGTCCTCAGAAGCATTGAAGAGCTTTAAATGGGCCTTAAGAGTTGAAAAATTATGGTCCCACCTTAGGATCCAGGAAGTACCAGATTATATGACAGCCTTGGAACAGACTAAAAGGTTTGTATTATTGGAGGAAGATGAGAAGATAGCTCGAGGGGACGTTGCTTGGGTGAAAAAAGAACCAAGACATGAAAATCATGGGGATACTAGTAGCGGATGAAGAGGACCAGCCCCGAGGCGACATGACTTTAGGCCAATGACTCAGGGTAACCCAGCACCCGGGGGGAAGGCATTCGATCAAGGTCGCACATGTTATCGGGGGCACGACGTATACTGCTCTCAACAGGCATTTGTAGCAGATAGCTTGGGAGATACAGGACAAGGGTCTACTGACATAGTCTTTCCCCATAAGGTACCCAATGGAGAAGATAGATACCAGGTCCTATTGTGCGCATCACAATACAAGGAGACATGACACATATAATTGCATAGATTTTTTAGAGCAAGTAGAGGACCTGGTGAGGAATGGCTACCTCAAGAAATGCATTGATCATTAGGTCATTAGGATAAGGTAAAGAATTGAGCAGAGACCTATGTTCATTATAGTCGGAGGAAGAACATTGGATAGGGACTCAAACTGAGCAATAAAGAATTACCATCAAATCAATATCCCCAAGGTAATGACTACCGAGAGAGCCCCGAGGATTTAGAAAACCAGACCAGTGCCAATAATGTTTATCGAGGATGATGCTCAAGGTATGAGTTACCCTTACTATTATACGTTGCTTATCAAGGCCAACATTGGCATATCGGAGGTAGACATGATATTGGTAGACTTTGGGAGTGCAGTGGACATCATATCCAACGAGGCATTAAATGGGCTGGGAGTGGAGTTCACCATATTGATTAAGGACGCAATGACCCCACTCAGTATGGAGGAGCGAGAGATGAGCTAAAGTCAGTGGACCTCTTTGGCTCGGAGAAGATAGTCAAGGTCAGGGTCGGGTTGGAGCAAAGTCGGAAGAGAAAGCTCATAGACTTCCTAAAAGAGTGTGTGAACGTCTTCGCATTGAGCCATAAAGACATGCCCGAGATAGATCATCGAGTCATCAGTCACCGCATGTCAATAGACCAGACTTATAAGACAGTGAAGCAGAAGATGAAGACCTTCAACTAGGAGCTGTATGAGACCATTCACACTGAGGTAGATAAGTTGATGCAGGCCGGGTTCATTAGAGAAGTAGAGTACCCAGAGTGGGTCTCAAACGTGGTCTTGGAAAAAAAAAGCCAACGACAAATGGAGAATGTGTGTGGGCTTCTCGGTTCATCACAGACGGGTAACACTTGTCACATTGGGGAGACGAAACAAAAAAAGATTTGGTGGATATGTGGGCATTTAAGGAAGACCATTATGCCATCACATATTCCTACGGACGTTTCAGAAACCCTAGGAGTGCCTTTTCAAATGGCGGTGGAAAAAAGGCAATCATCACAAAAATGACATCTTTGGCAATATGTAGAACAACCTGTCCCGATGGGGATAAGCTTGAGAAGAGTTGAAGTGACATAGCATTCTCCAAGTGGCCAATAACCCGAGGACATTGGATTGGTCTACACCACCATCTTTTATAAAGTTCGCGGCATCAATTCACTAACTCGTTGATATCAAAAACTATGGGACATATGTTAATGGTGGTTTTTAACCCGAGAAAGGTTCAAATACCAAGGAATGATGGAGTGAGTATTGTACTTAACCAAAAATGGATGATAAAAGCCCAAGGGCTCGGAGAGACAGAAGGATTTGACAAAGGAATCCGACCTCATGATCCATAGAGGTTCTTCCACAGATAGAATCAGTTGAAGGCATGGCAATCAATGATGCTGACCCGATCTCGTGAAGAATTGATGAATTTAAGGTTCTCTTGGGATTTATTGAAACAGACCAGATTAAGTCCCTATATGTCAACCCGACCTAGTTGAGAGAGGTAAATGGAGTTTTGATAATATTATATGTCTTGGCATACCGACCCGATGAACGAAGATGGGATCACCGGCCGACCTGTATTGGAGTCATGTGACGTATGCCCTAGGTGAGAAGAGAAGCTCCTAGAAGGCTAATGACGACTGTGGAAAAACAACAATTCTCATTGGAAGTAGCCCATGCCAGTCGCTATAGACCTGTGCAGTGGCAAAGAGGTGGCAGGGTATAGCCGACACAGACCGGTGCAGTAATAGTGAAATGAGTTGATCTAATTGACCAATTTAATGATAGTTGATGAGAGTTGTGACGACAATGATAGCACGGTGACATGAGATGACGTCAGAGGCGGTGAAATAGTGAATTTGGAAGCCTTTATAAAAGGGTTGAAGTCTCAAATTCAAGGATTAGTATTTTTTGCATCTCACAACTTGTAAAAAGCTAAGAGCTTAAGAACTAGTGATAGAGAGAGAAAGTTGGTCAGTCACTCGACCCCTTGAGAGAATTTTATCGGGCTTGTGTAAGACCCGAGATGTTTTATCACTTTTTGAGTTCATTTCTCTATTGTAGCTCGAGTCGTTCTTGATCCCGAACGGTAATAAAATACCACCCATTTCTCCCGTCGATGTAAGAGCCACTTTCCGTCGAACCACATAAACTCTGTGATTTATCTGTTTGCTTACTAAGTTTACTTTGGTTTCTAAACATCCAAATAAATTCACTACTGAGTGAGGTTTGTTCGAATGGTTAACTTCTCATATTGTCATTGGTACGAAAAACAGATGTCAACATGTTTGAAAATAGAAGTAAGTATATTTTTATAGAATGAAACCACAAAGGGAGTACTATGTAAGTCCTCTTGGGCATAATTAGACTAGTCGTGAATGTACTTGTGTTTGTGATCATCCGAATTATAGCGTGATACATGGTGTTTAACGAGTAAAATTATTATCTCCGTTATATTTTTTTGGAAAGATAAAATGTCATATCACTTATTTTTCAAAAAAAAAAAAAATCATTATTATTTAGGGTTGGAAAATGGGTAGGGATTTAAAAAACCCAATCATATTTTAAGTATTTTTTAAAAAATATAAGTTTGAGTCTAAAAAAACACACCAAGAGCATCAATTCCAAATTCAATAAATTGGATTTTTCAATATCTTGAAAATATTAATAAATAATATTTTAATTTAAAGATAGATTTTTCAAAGTCCGGACGATGTGTCAATCCGAGAAATTTTTATATGGAACTGGTGCATCACGTTATTAATATATCATCCAATTTTTATCTGACACATGGTAATAAATTTGACATGTGTTTCATTATTTTTTAATTAAAATAAAATATTATCATATGTCAAATGAATATTAAATAATACATTAATTACGTGATGTATCGATTCCATACAAAAATTTCTCACACCCATTATTTTTTAGATCATGGATAATCTAGGCAACAAGTTGTTCGAGGCATTTTGAAATAAAATAAAATTGATTTTTGTCCCCTCTCTACAGCCTAATACCTCCAATAAACAAATTAATAAAGAGGGATTTTTTTTATTATATATATATATATATATATATATATATAGGTTGAAAAAAGGGCGAATACACGCGGAGCTGACACGCTCGGCCCTCGCCTTGAGTCCCGCGGCTAGGAGGAAATCATCGGTGGACGTCAGCTCCAACTTTTTTGTAAAAGAACGTGGAAAATTAAGTTTAGAAACCAACACCTTTTTTTTTTTTTTTTTTGGAATTCCTAATAAGGCGGAAATTATTAGATCACTTTTAATTTAATCCAAATATAAATAATTTTTTTCATTTAGTCTATTTACATAAAATAATATTAAAATATATATAGTAAAATAATATTATTACAAATTTACTACTAAAAAACAGGAAAAAAAGTAGCGGATGAGAGCAAAAAAATTGAGGTTTTTTTTTTCTAGTTTTAAAATTTAAAAATTAATATCTCCCAAAATATAGTGTTTCAAAAAAAATATTATTGATTTATAAATTATAAACTTTAAAAAAAGTACTATGTTCAATATGTTTCGATGAAAAAATAGGTCAAAATGATCTTTATATTTATAAGTGTTTTTTTTTTTGAAATCGTTGGAAACCCTGCAGCCAAATCACCCCTTTCGGGCTTAAGCGGAGCAAATAAAATCTCCGACTATCCTAAACTCTTACAATAAACGCACTCACTGAATTCGAACCCAGGACCTGAAGAACAGATCATGAGCCCTACACCACCAAGCCATATTCTTTGGGGACATATTTTTAAGTTACCTATCAGTCATTTTCAAATATTCGTATATCCTTTTATCTGGATTTTAAATCACAATATATAAGATACTACTTACATTTAACATTTATACCTATAGCTTTCATAAATGAATCCCTTACAAATTAGGATTTATAAGATCAGCATCAGTTTTAAAATCGCTATAATGCAAAGGTCATAGTCACACTGTCACCGTCACAAAGTCACAATCACATAATCATAGGCACAGTCACATATTCATAGTCACACAGTCACAATCATAGTCACAGTCACATAGTCATAGTCACATAGTCACAATCATAGTCACAGTCACAGTCACAATCACACAGTCATATTAATTAGAGGTGTACAGAAAATAAAATTGAAAAAGCCAAATAAATCTTAAAAAACTGAACCGAACCGATAATTTTTTATTTTAAAAATAATTGTTTGATTTTTAACTAAAAAACCAAACTGAATCGAATTATTTCAATTTTTAACTAAAAGCCTGGACCAAATTAATTGAATAATTGAATTTTATTAATATTTTAAAGTCTAATCATGTTTTTTGTTATTTTATATTTTATATTTGTTGTTTTATCAATCGTATAAATTATGAATATTTCTCATGAAATACTTATATATTAGTATAGCTATGATGATTATAAGAGTTATAGTGTACAAAATTTGAATAAATGTTACTAATTTTTCTATTTTTTATTGTTATTATTAAAAGAAACTGAAAAAATCAAATTGAACCGAATCGAACCAATAATTAAAAATAATTATAATTTTTTAAAGGGAAAAAATCATACAATTAATTATTTTTAAGAACACCAAATCGAATCGAACCATGCGCACCCTTAATAATAACAGTCACATTCACATATATAATTCAGTCACGATGTCAGTCACGCATACAATTCTTAGTCATATATTTCAATTACAATGACAATTATAAATACTCAATTATATTTTCTTAGTCATAATGCCACTCACATATATAATAATCAGTTATATTTTTCAATTACAATGACAATTATAAATATTCAATCATATTTTATTAGTAACAATGACAGTCACATATATAATACTCAGTCACAATTTTCAATTACAATTAAGGGTAGACCCGGCCACGGTTCCGGTTCGGAACCGGAACCGAACCGGAAGGTTCCGGTTCCAACCGGTTCAGGTTCCGGTTCCGGAACCGAACCGGAATGGGACCGGTTCGGTTGGGGTTCCACCCCAACTCGAACCGGTCCGAACCGGAACCGAACGGTTCCGGTTGGAACCGTCGGGTTCCTGTTGGAACCCACAGGAACCCTACGGCCCCCAACGGCTACTAGCCGTTGGGGGCCTAATTCCCCCAACGGCTAGTAGCCGTTGGGGGATGCAGGGAGCCGTTTGGCTCCCTGCCAAAAAAAAAATTTAGAAGATTTTTTTTTATTATATAAAATAAAAATTACTAATGTACCCCTAATAACGGTAATAAAACGGTTATATTTAGGGGCATTTTTGGTATAAAAAAAATTCTAAAATTCTATAAATAGGATTCATTTTTCATAATTTCATCACACCAAATTCTAAACTCTCTCATTTTCTATTAATCTCTTATTCTCAATCTTACTTCAATACAATTCTCTTATTTTAGTTGTAATTCGCATCGCAATTATTCAAATGGCAAGCTCATCCGAGAACATAATGTCAAATATGCCGACCCAAGAGAGCGGCCCTAGTGTCAGTGCACAATCACGGAGAAGAGAAGTTAAGGCTCGGTCCTCCGATATTTTCAAAATTCATTTTAATTTGGAACGCCTAGACGATGGTTCACAACGAGCAATTTGCAACTATTGTGGGGTTATCTATAAATTTTCTGGTGGATACGGCAATATGATCAAGCACATGGAGAAACATCATCCGGTTGAATTTAGCATTGATACGACGCAGACTCAAATGGCCAGGTACGCATCATCTAGTAGAGGTACGAGTAGTGTAGATTTATTTAAATATTCTGATGCAAAAAATAGAGAAGAATTTGCGAAATTAACATGTATGGCACATCTTTCTTTAAGCTTTGGTGAAAAACTTCATTTTACTAATTACGTTCATAATGCTTTAAACCCTGCTGCATGTAGAATGACTCGAAACACAACAAAACATCATATTTTCAAATGATATAAAGATGGTAAAATTATTTTAAATGAAATATTTAAAGAGATGAAAGGTCGTATTTCTATATGTTCTAATATTTGGAGTGACCATTGGCAAACACACTCATACATGGGTGTGACTTGTCATTGGATTGATGCATCATTTACCATGCAAAAACGACTTATTGCATTTATGATGCTACTTTAGTTTTTAGCGGTGTTTATTATCCCACTGCACATTTATTTCTTCTTGAGAGTTTGAATATTGTTGGCACTCTCGATGAACATGTTAACAGTGACGACCCTAATGATATTGTTTTGCTCGAAGCCATTACTGTTATGAAGGTAAAATGGTTGAATTATTTTAGAGAAATTCCTTTACTTTATCTTATTGCTGCTGTTTTTGATCCTAGATTTAAATTAGAAGGTTTGAATGGTGGTTTACAAGCTTACTATGGTTATTTAGGAATAGTAGATGATGTTGATATTACGAGCATAATGACGAATTTAAGAAGTGATTTAATTATTTTATTTAATGATTATATTGTAAGATATAACTTAGGAACAGTAGGTCAATCTAGTAGCAGCGAGCCGGTAATTCAACCAAGACTTAGCGCAGGGGATCGTTGGTTATTGCAACGAAATAAAAAATCTAGGGATACGACAACAACTAATAACCATGAATTAGATAATTATTTATCTACAAATTTTGAGTTTTCTAATGAAAGTTTATGCAGTAAAAATTTTAAAATCCTTGAATGGTGGAACCGGCATCAAAATATATATCCTGTTTTATCTATTATTGCTAAAGAGATATTGGCAGCACCTATTTCCACCGTTGCGGTTGAGCAAGCCTTCAGCTTGGGAGGTAATATATTGGAAGCTAGGCGATCTTCATTACATCCAAGCACTCTAGAAGCAACAGCTTGTGTGGATGATTGGACTCGAGCTGATCTGAGACAACAAGAAGATGCCCCGATGATTTTGAAGATTTGTTCGATAATGCTTCTGCAACAAGTGCAAGCGGAAGCTGCGGAACCGGAGCCGAAGGATCAACTGATAATGATGATTGATAATTGTAAAATTATAATTTACAAAGGGGATATGTCTTAAACTTCTAATGGAACTACGTGAGCTTTGATTCCTCTCACCCTTGGAGGATACGTAGGCAACTTAAATTTTAAAAAATTTAAGCTCAAGCTCTTCAATGTAATAATTTTTTTTTATTTATAAATTTAATCTCATTTTTTTTAATTAATAATTTTTTTTTATTTAAGCTTCGATTCCTCTCATTTTTTTTATTTTAATTAATTAAAAAAAAGGAACCGAACCGGAACCGAACGGTTCGGTTCCGGTTCGGTTTTAGGTTCCGGTTCCACTTAAGTGTGGAACCGGAAACCGGCCGGTTCGGTTCGGTTCCGAACCGGAACCGAACCGCCGGCCGGGTCTAATTAAGGGTGTAATCGAGCCAAGTCGTGCCGAGTAATGCTTGGTCGGTTAGACTCGATAAGTATTTATATGAACTCAAACTAGAATCGAGCTTTACATGTGTTGTTCAAACTCTACTCGTTGAGAAAATGTCTGGCTCAAGCTTGGCTCGAATTTGATTACTAAACTTTTTTGCTCGACTCAATTAATTTAACAAATTAATTTTTATTTTTTTATTTAATCACATTTTAAATAATTTCTCTATAAAATCAAATGTTTGTGAAACACGTACATATCAAGTCGAGTTGTGTCAATACGATATTAGTTGAGTATATTTTGAATACTGTTCGTAAGTCCAAAACGAGTAGAATCGAGTTTTTGCGTATCTTTCTTATTTAGTAATCGAGCTATTATTTTCGAGTTTGAGTAGTTCTTTTATTAAACGAATCGATATCAAAGCAAGTCAAATGTGAGTCGAGTTCAAGTTGTTCATGAACGGCTCGATTCATTTACATCCATAATTATAATGACAATTACAAGTACTCAAAAGCAGTTATAATGTCAGTCACAATTAAAATATCATTTTACATACTTAAAAATATATTTAAACATATTCAACCCTAAAAAAACACATGAACAATGAAATTCATTATACGTCGTGAACAGTGATCTAAATTAAATAGTGTATTTAAAAAAATATATAATGTTAGAATATAGATGTGTAAAGTATGGATGTAAATATTAGAAAAAGTAATTTAGGACTATACTTTAAACTAAATATAAAGAATTTTAAAAAAATTAGTAATACTTATAAAATTCATTAGAAGTTTGTCCTTTTTAAAAATTAGTAATGGTAGATTTTTTTTTTTTTTATTTTTATAATTATGCGAGAATGAGAGGGTCGATAGTCAATTTGGTGATCTGTTTTTTGAAATAGAGTTTATCGTTTATTGACATAATAATTATTTTAAAAATAAATAAGTAATCATTAAAAATTTTAGTGTTTGTTGAACAGTTAGTGATGATGAAAACACGGAAGTTAATGTCGGTTAACGACAATTAGCCACGTAAGTGACACGTGCTTTTCTTGACAGTTCTTCCCTACGGCCGCCTCCACTCCATCCCTGCCGACATTTTACTACCCTCCATTTTAAAAAAATAAAAATAATTTTATTATTAATTTTGCAAAGAGGGAAATATCTCACGAGAATTGATACGTTTAAATTAGTTTTGGGATAACAACTTGTTTAGTCCTAATACTTATACTGTTTTTAGTTACACTTGAGTTATAAAATACTTTTTTTTTTTAATTATTATTAGGTATTTTTTCTTTTAGCTTTTAATCCGTTAACTTTAATGGAACTACACACGTGGCATGACGGAAAGACAATTCAGTATAAACATTATATCAGTCAACTGTCACGTTGGATTGTGATAACAACTTCTGAAGTCCTAAAAATTGTGATGTTTTTACACTTCAATCATGTTAAAAGAAAATTTTGTTTATAATTAAGTCGTATAAGTGAATAATTTTTTTTCTTTTAAGTCTTAATCCATTAACTATAACGGACATGCTGACGTGGTATAACAAAATGATACTTCAACACATGTATTAAATCAGTCAACACATACTTTGACATACTTGTATGCTTACTAGCAACATGACTCATCTAGATCAACTTAAAGAATATCCTTGTTCATTTTCTCCATAAAAAAAATTCTTCTATGTTTACCACATTGTTTATATTATCAGTCTCGATATCACTATCTTTATCTGTTGTGCTCTCAAATCATGACCTAAAAATGACGATATTTGGGTTTGCCATGGTGCTTCTGGGAAAGTTGCCTCAAGTTCTTTTAGGATCCGGTCAATAAACAGTTTACAAAACTCCATGTTATATCTAGTTTAACTGGGAGAAGTCTTTAGACACCTTTCCTTGGAGCGCCATGGCAAACCCAATGATTGTCATCTTCTAGGTCAGGATTTGAGAGCACAACGGATGAGGATAGTGATATCGATACAGATAATACAAACAATGTGCTAAATATAAAAGAATTTTTTATGAAGAAAATGAATAAGAATATTTCTTCAGTTGATCTAGAGGAGCCATTTTACTTGCAAGCAAATAAATATCTCAAAGTATGGGCTAACATATTAAATACTTGTGTTGAAGCTGTTGGAAATTCTTCAATATTATATGGATGGAGGAGAGACATGTCCCTTGGATGGTACCCCAAAGGGACATGTCCTCAAATTGAAAATAATATAGTTATAGGCTCCAAAGGTTGCATGGGAGGGGTATAACCCTTTGGAGGGTTGCACCCCAACCCAAAGAGTGTCATGTAGGCACCCTTTCATGTCTTTATAAAGGGGTCTCCATGTTCATTTTCAGGAATCCAAATTTCATCCAAATTTTAGAGTCTCATATTGTTGTTTGAGTCAAGAGAAAGTCCCTCCATTTCCAAGTTCGAGATCTTGTTAAGGAGTGCCCATTGAACAAGAGGAATCCAGGTTATACTGGGAGAACATTAGCCATAAAATCCGTTATAGCACTGAGATGTGGTTGATAAGTTCTTAAGGACAGAGATATTTCTCGACTTGGACCATTGTATTCTTCATTTACAAGGTTTTTCTTGTTCTCAAAACTTTAGGGTTTATGCACGTTATGTTGGGGTTGGTGCTCAGAGCGCCAATTCCCGGTTGTATTTTTATTAAATACTTATGTAAAACATTATTATCAGTAATAATATATGCAGTTTCTATAATATAATATATTCTTTTATATGGTAAAGACGTAATGACCTTAGAATGATTAGTCATGGTACAGTTGCAAAAGGCGTCGCAACAGACATTGAGTCGTATCATGACGTTGTCATTCTCAGACAGTTCCTGGTCAAGGTTTACACTACTTGGTCAGTATAGTAAACCCGTTGAGACCGGTACATGTCGTATACTGGAATATATGATTCCAATGGTTTCTCAATGAACCATAAGTCTTGGAGACTAGTATAGACGTGTAGGTGTTTATAGCGGATAAACACTGAACGACTCACCAAAGATTCTTAATGGATGGTACACCAGCGTCAATAAGAATCTTCTCGGGTTGAGTAGCACTTGTGATTCTTAGACTTGAGATGCCATTGTGGGCACATGAGACATCTTCTACACTTAGATGGCAGCCACGTCACCGATCTATTTATATCAGACCTCCGCCTGTTCGTTGGGTGTAGATAGATCCTCAGGGTGTCCTATGTGTATCAAGATAGGATCCGCCAGTTCTGTGTATCAGAGCATATGTAGTCCATATGATTAGCAATCAGATAAAACCATGGGCCCGTGGTAAAGTTTAGAAGCTAGTTCTAAACATTCTTTTAGAGATTGCTAATGAAATAGTCGACTGGATAATCCCGACAGAGATTTGACGTTTATATCTATATCTCTGGGATTTATCCGGATACCTGTGACAGAGGAATTATACATTTGCCATGACCTCGACCTGTGTGGTTCAGCGAGATTATCCGTGATCGTCATAATCTACGGGTGGATAGATTATGGACACGAAATTTGATTTCGTGACGGATATACCTGAACCTAGAGAGTCTCAATAATGAAACATACTCGTAGAGCACTGGAGCAACATTAATAAATAATATTGATTATTTATAAAGTCGTTTAATGGTTAAACGCAAGATACGTGCTAAAGAGACTAGATAATCATTTACTTAATTATTGTGTATTTACATTTAATACTTGATTAATTTAAATACACATTAATTAATAGTCAAAATGAGTTATTTGACTTATATCCTAAATGAATATATGTTTTTAATATTTAATGTAAATATTATACATATATTTAATATATTTGTATTTGATTAATTAATTAATTATTTAATTGTTAAATGATTAAATTAATTAAAATATAAATATCTTACATTAGGATATTTAAAGTAAATGATGTTAGTTGCAATTGTTGACTTAAATAAATATCTATAAAGTAGTTTTAGATATTTGTATTAAGATAACAAATGCATTTGAAATGAAAATGAAATGAAAAACTTGAATTTCCATGCCTTGTAAATTCGGCCAAGGCTTAATTTGCACAAGTATAAATTGTTTTCATTTGCTTTTCATTTGGTTAACCTAATACATTTCACAAAATATAAATCTCCATTGAAGAAGCTAAAGGAACCTTGAGAAAAAGAAAGAAAAAGTTCAAAAGCTTGGAAATTTAGTAAGTTCTTCAAACTTGCTATTAGTAAGGAATTTGTTCCTTAGGTTCTAGGCTTTAATATATGATATTATTAGGATGTTTTTCTTTCTTTGTTCCTTGTGGTTTTTGTTGATGGAAGTTTTGGTGAAGTGTGAAGCATGTGTAATGAAGGAAGTGTTGTGACTATTGTAGTTATAAACATTCTTGTAAGGTTTTGGAAATCATGTTGCTAATCTAGAGTTGTTGACCCACTCTTAAATGACCTAGATTTGATCTTGAGTTGTTTCATTGTGTTGAGACTTGGATTGGATGTAAGATTGATGATTGAAGTAATTGATTTAATGTATTTGGCCTAATTTGTCCAATTTGTGGAAATTGAAAAATTAGGGTTCTTGACCTATTCCAAATTTGGGGCTTTTCATATATGTTGTGAATTTGGGTGTGTATATGATGCACATAAAGTTTCATGTTGATTGGATTACATTTGGATGTGTTTTGAAGCATGAAATGACAAATAGTACATTTTGGCACCTTAAGGTGCATTTGGCCTTGATGATGATTTTTTGGGTTTTTTGTTGCTTTTGGTGTTTTGATGTTTTGAACATGCTAAGTTCATCTTAGAAATGATTTAGAATCATTCAAAATTGATTAGATCAATTTCGGACTAAAATGGACAAAATACCATATAAAGGTAATTTGGTAAATTCACTTGAATATGATTCATTTGAATTTTGTTTTCATAATTTGATTATTGGAATGTTAAATAAATATGTTTATTTAATTAATTCGAGAAAAAGTTTTGAAATCTGAAAATCAGATTTTCACCGCTTCCGCTGCGTTACCGGATTCACCCCCTAAAAACCCTACATGTTAGTGTATATCTACTTTTATGTTCTGGATTTGATTGTTTATTGCATGTTTGTTTTCTGTTTAATGACACCAAACCCCCAACAGAAGCATCGTTTCATTATGTCACATCAGTAGGTCCGTTACAGTTAACATATGGCTTAAAAGAAAAACTTATTCATTTATAAGACTTAATTATAAATATTGAAGTGTAAAAATAACACAACTTTCACGACTTCAAAAGTTGTTATCTAAATCCGACGTGGCGGCTAACTGATTTAATGCTTGTGTTGAAGTAGCTTTTCGTCATGTCACGTCAGCAAGTCCATCAGAGTTAATGGATTATAACTTAAAAGAAAAAAAATTATTCAATTATAGGAATTAATAAAAAAAATCTTTTAAAAATAAAATATAAAAACAGTATAACTTTTAGGACTAAAAATATTGTTATTCCATTAATTTTGGGTATAGTTTGCCAAATGGAGGTCAGCCAGCCACTCGTCCATATTCAATTAGAAAATTTATTAAAATGTGCCTTATAAATTAATGAAATATAATTTATTAATGAAATAATTTTATTTTACTCCGTTAAAATAGAGAGTATCTAATTTTTTTTTTGAAAATCTAATTTTACACTCATTGAATCAATATTTTGACTATACATATAAATTAAAATCAATTCTTGCATTGAGTTAAGCCCTTAAATTTCTCTCATTTTTAACTTTGCATTGGGTTTTATTGCATTATACTACTAAGCTGTGAAACAATATAATAATAGGCATAGTATGAGTTATATTATATTTTACTATTATTTATTATAAATTAATTATTTAATTTTATTGAATAATATAAAGATTATTAACTATCTAAAACTTTGAATGTAAATTTACAGTGAAAAGAAGCTCAATTTTGATGATAGTTACTGCAAGAGCGAAGCATGATTTATCGTTATGCCTACAGTTGGGTTTCTACTATAGTCTCGGGATCAATTCAACTAATGAAACATGTGTGAATACTCAAAATAAATATGGCGGAATCATACTTACATTGATAGGCTTTTGCGATGCGAGGAACAACAAAAAAATCCTTCAAGCTTTCGGCAATGGCTCCCTTTGTGCTCCTCCATTTTCGGTCAACTCCATGGATGAATCTCCAAGCTCCAAGCTTTGTGTGGTGATTCCATGCTCATGAATATGTTTCCCTATCACCTTGGATGACTCTTCATGTGCCAGCATTGGTAAGATTTGCCACAAATCTTCCTAGTTTCTTCTTCTTGTTCACGGTTTTGTGAAGAAAAATGAGAGAGGAAGAAGTTTGGCCCTTAGCCGAAACTTATGAGAGAAGAGAGAGGGAGAGTTGTGTTGGTTTTGTGTAAAATTAGATTTCTAAAATCTAATACAAAAAATCCTTATCCAAAAACTTGTAAATGCCTTTCCAAAAGTCAACAAAATTTGGAGCCAAAATTTGGCAATTAATGCCTCCAACAACTCACATCACTCATGAATAGTGACTGGTTGTCAATCACTCAAAGTGACAAGACATCCATCACTTGAATGACGAGTGATGTGACGCGTGATGTGACTTATGGCCGCACTTAAATTCGAAATGCGAGTGGGCCCGCAAACACTCCCGGGCTCGGGTTCGCTAATTTCGAATTAACGAATTTTCCGTTTCGACGTAATTAAATCAAATAATTTTGCCTAGCAAAATTACTATTCACGTCGCTAGCGAATTAATTCTAAATTAACTCGTTCGCCCGAATTAAAATCTAATTTTCATTCTGCGTCGAAATCCAATTTCGTATAATATATCGAATATATTATTTTATCGATTAATTCCAAATTAATCGTTCTCTCTCTTTAAATAATATTTTATCTCAGATAAAATATCTCCGTAATTAATCCCAGATTAATTTTCTCTCTCTTCATTAATTAATCCCAGATTAATAAAATGTGAGTCATACGTCATCGGTGAATCTTCGGGAAGCGACCCATGAGATCCCCGGATATGTTGGCAGTAAATCTGGTCGTCGGACTATCCGAACACGTACGTACCTAGTACTACGTTTTTACCGATTTACAAGACATGGTTGGCTTCTAGCAAAGCACCGTGCCTACCCAATTCTCCAGAAATATTCTTAAAGAATATATGATCTATATCAGACGTAATATACGTAGTATTGCGTATTACGATCTAGTATCAGACGTCACGTGCTAAGCTTGGGGCTGAAATTGTGTTTGCCCCGTACGAAGCACATATCAGATCTCTGGTAACTAGTCTCTATAATCGGATAATCATGACCTAGTCATATTATCCCGATGACTGCAGTGCATAAGAGCACCAGTTCCGTATCCTACGTGATCATCATCTCCACTATGACTGGAGTGATACTTCCGTATTGACATCACACCCAATACACTACGATTCTTAATATACCTAGAAGAGGCGTACACAGAACCTGTTAAAGCCCTGGACGACCAAAACCAAAGTATATTGATTGTCGCAAGTATTAGCGGTGCAAGTCTCAGGTTAAGACCAAATACACCTACCCTGATTCGGACTTCCATACACACTAGTCATATTACCAATGGAATTCCGATGGGTCTATCCAGAGCGAAGCTGTTTCCGTACCATCGGTAAACACAACCTCCTATTACACTTGCATGAGTATCCTATACCCAAATATATGAGAACTATGATGTTATGCTCCCACAACGCGCACAAGTGTAATACTAGTATTTTACGCATTATCGATGTCCAATCTTGATAATACTCTGACTAGGGATATTTAATGATTAAACCTTCGTGGATTGATAATGTCTCATATCATCTCAATCCGGAACTAATCATATGGACCTTCTATCATTTATACATCTTGGTAATCTAATTACAAATGATAAAAGGGCAATTTCCTTTATCACATATCAGCGACCACGATATTATTGGGCTCACAGCCCATACAGAGTACAGATAGCCCACATAGGACTAACCGGAGAATACAGGAGTCACCACCTAGTATAAGATATTGTGAGTTATTTAAAGCGACACTACACCTCTTGCAAGGGCCGACCTTAAACTTATTTGGGCAGAAAGGTCCCTTACTGATGCCAGTATAATACTTAGGTTCGAAGAGAGGTATAGACATGTCGTTAAAATACAATATCATACAAGAACGATTTAAAACATACAATTACGCAACCATCGATAGTAAAGGCAATAGAAATGGAAAAATGAATAAGCATGAATATCCAGAAGTCGTTAAAATAATAATAAAATATTAATCAAGCTAATCAGAATACATATTTTTTTGTGTACTTGATGTCTGACTGGACTTATGGTAATTCTGGCCGGATATTCTGCGTGAAATCGAAAGAAAAAAATTACAGAAACATGTGTGGCAACATTAAATAGCTGGATAGTGATAACAACATGATACATGCTCATACAAAAATAGTAATAACAAAATAGCACTAATATGGCATGCTCAAGATCAGAAAACAGAAATGCGGAATCATGTATAATAATAACAGTAATGAAGCTACGATAATAATAGAATGATGAAACAATCACAACAATCATGTAATAGTGAAAGTAGTAATAACAAATATGAATAACAGAATATAAAATACATATTCTCTCAGCTTGGCTTCGAAGAAGCCGAGTCAGATAGTCTTATTACATGACATACATTGTTTTTGTGATGTGCATTTCTGATCGGATGTGTGTCAAGTTCAGTCGGAGATACTATGTAAAACTATATATAAAAGACAGGTCAGGAAATTGAGAATAAGGTGCCCTTAAGTCATACATTTCAACGTGGTTGGCTCGGAAAGCGCTTCTCAAGATCGGACAGTTACTGGGTTGCTTTCCAGATGGAGGGAACTCCAAAGATTTCATGGCAGAGTTTCGTTATCCTTCAAAGTTTTAGAGTTTCATAGTGGAAGGGTCTTTTTTATTATTTCCAGATGATCATCTCAAGAGAAAACGGTTTCCTTTTTATAATGTCTGGGGAGGATATGAGAATGGAAGGGGAGACAGAATCCCCTCAATTTCTCCTTCATGTCTTCAGTGATGGTCAATCTGAAACGTCAGCTATCTCGATATATGTCCGACCGGATGTATATTTTGAAATCTATGCATGGTCGGACATCAATCGGTCTGTGATTCCAACTGTTTGAATTTTACACGTGCGTTGACAACTTTTAAATCATGTCGGCCGGCTGTTAAATATGAATTTGATATCTGGCCATATATAATCAAATATGTGACTTAAATATTTAATAATTTGCTCATTCAATGACAACTGTGATTTTTCCGGCTAGATTTAGGGTTTTCAGGGTATGTCCGGCCATATTTTATGGTTTGAGAGAAGTCTGGCCGGACATAGGTGATATACGGCTTTAATTTTGGTTGTTTTCTTTGAATTACTTGGAGTTCCCTTTTTCTGATATTCAACCTCGTAACATTCCGTGCTTTTCAAATGATGTTTCATACGAGACTCATCATTGGGTTATACGTAAAAATACAGTGTCTACAGTTACATCATTTTTTAAATCCGACAATGAGAATTTTAATGATGTCAAATTTTATTAATTATATATATATAATTAATGCAAACTTGTGAAAACTCATGTGGATAGTTGGTTTGTTTAATGGTGTATCAATATTATGGTGCATATATAATATGTCAAACATAAGACTTCATTAAATAATGTAATATAATCTCATATAATATTGAATGACAAACCCATCTTCCTAATTATGCACCATATTATGTATTTTCACTCTCCGACATAGCGGAAAACTAGCTTATGAATTAGAAATGGTAATTGTTGGACAATTATGACCCATAGCATCACTATTTGTAAAAGACATTGTGATTTTTATACAAATTAACTATGTGACAAAGGAAATTGCTATTTTATCATTTTGTAATTGGATTACTTGAATATATATAAATGATAAAAGTCCTTATGATTAGTTCCGGATTAATAAGTTATGAGACAGTATTAATCCACGAACGGTTTAATCATTAAATATCCCTAGTCATAGTATTATCGAGACTGGACATCGATAATACGGAATAGACTAGTATTACACTTGTGCGCATTATGGAAGCTTAACGGCATAATTCTCATATATTTAAGTATTTGATACTTATGCAAGTGTGATATGAGGTTATGTTAGCCGTTGGACCGGGAACAACTTCGCTCTGGATAGACCCTCGGAATCCCATTGGTAGTATGACTATGTGTCTATGGGAATCCGAATCAGGGTAGGTGTATGTGGTCTTAACCTGAGACTTGCATCGCTAATACTTGCGACAATCAGTACGCTTTGGTTTTGGTCGCCCGGGACTTTAACAGGTTCTGTGTACGCCTCTTATTGGTTTACTGAGAATCGTAGTGTATTGGGTGTAATGTCAAGATGGAAGTATCACTTCATTCATATGGAGATGATGATCATGCAAGGATACCGAACTATTACTCTCAAATGCCGTAGCTATCGGGATAGTATGACTAGGTCATGATTATCCGATTAAAGAGACAGTTGCTAGTGATCCGATATATGTTTCATACGGGGCAGACACAATTCCAGCCCTATGCCTAGCATGTGACATCCGATATTGGATCGTAATACGCAATACATAATCTACTATGCCTGATATAGATTATATATTCTTCGTTGAATATTTCTGGAGAATTGGGTAGGCACGGTGCTTTGCTAGAAGCCAACCATGTCTTGTGAATCGGTGAGAACATGGTACGCGGTACGCACGTGTCGGATAGTCCGACAACCGGATTTACTGCCAACATATCCAAGGATCTCTTGGGTCGCTTCCCAAAGATTCACCGATGACACTTGACTCGAACATAATTAATCTAGGATTAATTATGAGAGAGAGAAAATTAATCTGGGATTAATTACGGCAAGAATTTATCTGGGATAAAATTCGAATATAAGAGAGAACGCGATTAATTTGGAATTAATCGATTAAATAATATATTAGATAGATTATTTGAAATCGGATTTCAAAGCAGAATTAAAATTGGATTTTAATTCGGGCGAACGAATTAATTTGGAGTTAATTTGGAAGTGACTTTCGTAATAATTTTGCTAGGCATTATTATTTAATTAAATTGGATTTAATTACGTCATAACGGAAAATTCGTTTAATCGGATTAAACGCCCGAGCCCGAAGTGTGTTGTCTAATCCAACTTGAATTTTTAATTTAAGTGGTGGGACCCACTACCTCACATCAATTGTCAATCAAGTTGATAGAAGTGGTTGAGAGCTTTTAATGAAACTTACACAACACACTTTGCTTTTTCTTTTTGGAAAAGATATACACCTTTTGCAAGTTGACTTTGATAATTGGTTTTTAAAAAATAAAATATCAAAAGCAAAAACTCTCTCCTTCTTCCCACCATTGTCGTGACCTCTTCTCCCTTATCCTTTGATTTTTGTTTCAAAAATCAAGCAAAATAGCACTTCAAGAGTTTAGTGAAGGTGATAAGGAAACTCACCATTGGGTTGGAAAGATTCAACAAAACTTGGAGCTTCATCAACATACAAAGTTTTTGAAAATCAACATCCGTTCAATGTAAGTTTTTTCCGCAAACTTTCTTGATCATTCACACACAATATCATGTATTAGAGACCTTGGGCATGTCTAGGACACGAACTATGGTATCATGAGCCTTTTCTAAGCATGATTTGAGTTTAGGGTTTATAGACTTTAATTGGGGATTTTGTGCTTGGAGTATGATTTTTTCAAAATTGGTTCTTTGGTTGTGTATTGATGATGATGAATTGGATTTGTGCATCATAAGATTTGAGAAATTTGATTAGATTAATTTTTCCCTAAAATCCTTCACATGGCCGATTGTAACCCTAGACTTCTCATGGTATTTTTTGTTAATTAGACCATTGGATGAGTTTATGGCATAATATGAATATTGAATGTTGATTTAATTGGATTGAAATCAAATTGAGTGTTATTTTATGCCCATTGCCGTGAGCTATAGCATGTTTAAAGGATTGATTTTGCTTCAATTTGTGTTGGACATGAATTGGATGATATTAGCATGATTAATTAATTTAATTGATGTTTTGGAAATATTAGTTTAATTAATTAATTATATTAATTACACTTTAATTAAAATTAATGTGATATTTAGAATATTATGTTAATATGTATTAGTCTTTAAATTTGGAATTTATTAAATTGGACTAATTTGTTGTATTTGGGCTTAATGGACTTGGTTGGGCCAAACATGGTTTTGGACAATTGGATTGGATTCAATTGGGCCCAAAACCATTTCCATAAAGTCCAAATATAACTTTTGAGCCTTTAATAATTTAATTGGACCTAATGGGCCTAAATTGATTTTTGGCAAAATGATGATTCCTTATTGGGCCTTGGCATCTTGGATTGGATCCATATTGGCCAAAGCCCATGCCTTAAGAATTAATTGAAAGCCCATTGGACTTTAATTAAAATAGTATTGGATACTAATTGGGCATTTGAGACCCATTTAAATTAGATTTAGAATCTAAGTCTAAAAGACACTAAAATAAGTGTAATTATTTAATTTGGAATTAAATACGAATTAGTATTGGATACAAATTAAATTGGATTAAAAATTGTAGTTCAATATAATTCAAGAATACATACTTTGAGTATTTATTCTTAAACGAGTTGGACTCGCGCAAATCAAATCGTTGTTTGAACATTGGATGGTCATTAATTCAAAGATTAATTAATTGGATTAGATTGATTGAATAACATACTTTGTGTGAACACTTGGATGTATTTGTATGAATAATGTATATCAGATGTATATTAGAAAGGTGTGGGCAATTTTGGAAATTGTTGTAATAAATTTGGAATTTATTAAATTGGACTTGCGTGTCCAGCCTATTATCTCTTTACTCTTTGTATTTCTCTTCTCACCAATTTCCCTCAATGTAAATGAGGTTTCTTTAATGTATTATGTAATTGGGTAGAAGTATGAATAGTGCTAGCGGGAGAGAAAAAATGGAGAGATTTGTTCTAGGAACAAAGTTTATTATATGTTTATCCGCATATCATTATTAATTTATTCGCGCCTTATTATGATTTTAGAATGCATGCTTAAGGGTGTATGATGATACCTAATCAAATATAATAAATTGGATGCCAATTTACGCGAAAAACCCTCGCTTTAACATTAAGCGTTTTCCTTCCATTGAATGGTTCTCTATCATGATCCAATATTGGCTTTGATTTGTTGGCCAAAGTCAAGATCATTGTCCATCGCGGATGTGTTTGAACCACGAAGGCTTTGTTATATATCACATGTCTTGGGCAGTTGTGACTTGTTGGCCAAAGTCAAGGTCACTTCTGTACATCGACGTGGATTACGAAGCTTTCCCATTGTCAATAGGTCGCGCTTAACTGGTATCATTAAGCTTGTTGAGCCAAAGCCAAGGCTTAGTTGATTCAGAGGAAAAAGGTTAGGAAATATATATTGGATATATATCTTGGACTTGGAGGTCTGTCTACCGGATCTAGGAATTGGATGGGATCCAATTGATCTTAGAGATCTACTTAGTTAAGTTTCATACAACTTGTTGGCCAAAGTCAAGGTTGTGTGTTATTTAACGGGATCCTAGCCCACTAGGAAACTGGGTTTCCCGAGTACTCAACAGAGGGTTAGAGGCTCGCCGAAAAATAGTGGGAGGCCAGTATTAGATTTGCAATTTCGTTTAATACTTGTCAAATACGCGCTTTTAAATTATTTTCGTCGTTATATATTTATATTAGTTGGACTAATATTTTACTGTTTTCTTTGAACAGTTGGACTGTACCATAACTTCATTTGTAGTTGATTATATAGTTGGACTATAGTAATCATTACATTTGACTGTACCTGATATCGTTGATTGAATAGTTAGACTATTGCAATCAAGATAACTGGAAAGATTAGCGTCAGAGACATCGTCATGGGCGATAATGCCTTTAACGACTCCAATTTTCCAGACTGGGAGATGAATTTCAGTATTTTCCTGGGAGCCGAGAAGTTGCTCTATGTCAAGGACAGACCTATCGGGCTTGAGCCTGGACATGAGTAGGTTGTTGATCATGAGCTTTGGAAGACTCACAATGATGACAACTCAACTACTTAGTCCGTCATGCTTGCCGCAATGACCCCTCAATTTCGTCGTCAAAAGTTTGAGCCGAATTGGAATTCAAAACAAATAAAAAAATAAAAAAAAATAAAAAACGCATATTTTTTTTTATTTTCTTATTTATTTTTCCAATTCCCAAAGTGCCCTTATCGTCATTCACCAATCCCTAAGCCACTTTGAAACCTCATAAATGATCTGTTCAATAATTAAACACATTGAACCATTTATGAACAATTCCTACAGCAATCATATATGCTGTTAAATTTATATTGTGCACTGTTAACCATTGATTTCGACTTTGTTGTGTGTGACTTTTTGGGTTCCCCTCAAGTTTGACATGAAATGAATCGTGATAATTTAATCGAACATAAATTATCCCCCGATCAGATGGTCGTTCGATTTCAATGACCAAGGTGTTGGGTTTTCTAGGTCAAACCAAGATTAATTTAAGCATTTAAATATGTGAATACATCAAAGTTAAGTTACGAAATACTCAATTTGATCGGCTTTTGCGATGCGAGGAACAACAAAAATTTCTTGCTCCCTTGATGAAGCTCTCGGCTTTCTCATATTTTGTGCTCCATTTGTGTTCTTCAAGCTCCAAGATTTAAGATGAGATTCCATGCTCAAAGGGTTGTTTCCCTATCACATTTGGATGACTCTTTAGTGTGCTAGCACTCGGAAAAATTTGCCGCAAATCCTTCCTTAAGCTTCTTGATATTCTCGGCCAAGCGAAGAAAATAAGAAGGAAAATGGCCCTTGGCCGAAACTTGAGAGGAGATAGGAGGAAGATGAATTTGTGTCTTTAGTTTTTGATTTTCAAAAAAACAAATACCAATTACACTTTCCAAAAAATGTACAAGCCATTAAAACCTTCCATCAACTATTCACTCAATCAATGATGACAAGCATCACTTCACTCAAAGTGATGTGACTTCCATCACTTGATTGACTAGTAATTTGACGCTTGATGTGACTTATGGGCCCCACTTGATTCGAAATGCGAGTGGGCCCGTAAACACTCCCGAGCTCGGGTTCGCTAATTCCAAATTAACGAATTTTTCGTTGCGACGTAATTAAATCAAATTTAATTAAATAATTTTGCCTAACAAAATTACTATTCATGTCGCTAACGAATTAATTCTAAATTAATGCGGCGCCCAAATTAAAATCTAATTTTAATTCCGCGTCGAAATCGAATTTCGTATAATATATCGAATATATTATTTTATCGATTAATTCTAAATTAATCATTCTCTCTCATTCAATAATATTTTATCCCAGATAAAATATCTCCGTAATTAATCCTAGATTAATTTTCTTCTCTATTAATTCATCCCAAATTAATTATGTGCGAGTCATACGTCATCGGTGAATCTTCGGGAAGCGACCCATGAGATCCCCGGATATGTTGGCAGTAAATCCGGTCGTCGGACTATCCGAACACGTATGTACATAGTACTACGTTTTTACCGATTTACAAGACATTGTTGGCTTCTAGCAAAGCACCGTGCCTACCCAATTCTCCAGAAATATTCTTAAAGGAATATGTGATCTACATCAGGCGTAGTATACAAAGTATTGCGTATAGCGATCCAGTATCGAATGTCACGTGCTAGGCCTGTGGCTGGAATTATGTCTGCTCCGTACGAAGCACATGTCAGATCTCTGGTAATGTCTCTATAATCGGATATAAACATGACCTAGTCATAATATCCCGATAGCTGCAGCATATAAGAGCACCAGTTCCGTATCCTACGTGATCATCATCTCCACTATGACTGGAGTGATACTTCCATCTCGAAATCACACCCAATACACTACGATTCTCAATATACCCAGAAGAGGCGTACACAGAACCGATTAAAGCCATAGACGACCAAAACCAAAGTATATTGATTTTCGCAAGTATTAGTGGTGCAAGTCTCAGGTTAAGACCAAATACACCTACCTGATTCGGACTCCCATAGACACACAATCATACTACCAATGGGATTCCAAGGGGTCTATCCAGAGCAAAGCTATTTCCGTACCATCGGTAAACACAACCTCCCATCACACTTGCATAAGTATCCAATACTTAAATATATGAGAACTATGTCGTTATGCTCACACAACGCGCACAAGTGTAATACTTGTCTATTCTGTATTATCGATGTCCCATCTCGATAATACTACGACTATGGATTATTTAATGATTAAACCTTCGTGGATTGATACTGTCTCATATCATCTCAATCCGAAACTAATCATAAGGACCTTTTATCATTTATATATCCCGATAATCTAATTACAAATGATAAAAGAGCAATTTCTTTTGTCACATAGTTAATTTGTACAACAACACCATGTTATGTACAAATAGTGATGCTATGGGTCATAATTTTCCAACAATCTCCCACTTGCCCTATAGCCAATCACTCAAGTGTCCTACACTTGAACTATGTACAGTTCGCTCAAACTTCTGCTGAGAAACTGCTTTCGTCAACGGATTTGTAAATTTATCATCTGATGCGATTTATTCGATCATCACATCGCCACGATGTATGATCCGAATGAATCAGATGAAAAGTTGAAGTATATATTCGGATCATTGATGAGACCATTAATTCTTTAACCTGTGCTGTAGCCTAACTCAGCTACTAACAAAACTACTCATAATCTAATTAGGATTACTAAGATCCAAATGGCTTCTATTACTGCCTCAGCAGCAGCAATATTCCGCTTTTGTTGTTTATTCGGCAAACAATATCTTACTTGGAAGATTTCCAGCTCACTGTTCCGTTATTCAAAATATATTGTATCCTTTATTACGACTTATAGTTTTTTATCGGTTAGGAAACTTGCAACAGTGATCCCCAGTCACTTCAAGTTCTCCTTCTCCATAGCTTAAGAAAGCATCCTTAGTTCGTCTAAGATACTTAAGGATATTCTTAACATCAATCCAGTGACTATCACTTGGATTGCCTGATTGTGACTCCATATGCTCAAAGCATATTAGACACCAGGTCGCGTACATTTATTTTCAATGTACGAGTTCTCGGAGAGTGCCAACAACTTTTAGATCTATCCCAGTAGATCCTTATTCCTATAATAAAGGTTGTTTCTCCCAAGTTTTCTACGGAGAATTTTTATGAAAGCCAAGCTTTCACCGATTGTATTATGGGAATATCATTTCCAAGAAATGATATATCATCATTATATAGGACAATCACTGTCAGTGCGCTGCCACTAACCTCCTTATATACACAAGAAACATTTCGTTTTGAATTAAATCATATATCATTATGATTACATCAAAACTACAGTTCCAATAACGCAATGCTTGCTTCAATCCATAAATGGATCGAATTAACTTGCAAACCTTGTTTGCTCGTTTTTCGGTGACAAAACCGTCAGGATGTTGTAAACATCCTCCAAAAGGTTTCCGTTTAAGGAAAGCGATTTTGACATTCAGCTGTCATATTTCATAAATGAAACATGCAGCATTAGCAAACATTATCCAAATGGATTTAACCATGACAACAAGTAAAAGGTTTCGTCGTAATCAACACAATGTTGATAACGATACTTTTTCGCTACAAGCCTAGTTGTGTACGTTGGTATGTTGCCATCCATGTATGTCTTCCTTGAAGACTCATATAGTACCATTAGGCACAATGCCTTCTGGTACATTAACCAATATCCAAACTTGGTTGGTATACATGGAATCCATTTCGGACATCATGGCACTTTGCCATAATAGGGAGTCGATACCTTGTATCACTTCCTCATACGTAGTCGGTTCATGTTCCTCAATAAGATTGACATCTTTATGAGGTGAGATCAGAAACCCTTACCTCTCAGGTTGTTTTTCTGACTCTCTCCGACTTGCGCGGTTCTTGTGTATTCGAAGATTATTGGTATAGTTTCATCCTTGATGAACTATTTGTGTTCCATTAAGGAATCGGTACCTGGAATAGTTTTACTCCGATTTTCATCGAGTTTTACTTTCCTCCCACTTACCATTGCATATAGGTATTCCTCTTAGGAAAACCGCATGGAGAGCAACAATTAAATTGTTCTCTTGTAGTTGTATAAGTACTATACTTTGGTTTCCCTAGGATAACCTACAACTTAGGCACTTATCCGATTTGGGGTTCTTGTTTGGTATCATCCAAACATATGCCTTGCATTCCCAAATCATCAGGAATGAGAAAACCCGGTTTCTCTCCTGTTCATTTCTAATATGAAGTCTGTCAAACAGATTTTCATGGAACCTTATTCAAAATAAGTGTTGCACTGTTTAATGCGTATCCCTAGAAGGAAAATGGTAGCTCAGAGCGACTTATGATTAACCTTACTATGTCCAACAAGGTTCGGTTTCTCCGTTCGGACACACCGTCAAATTGAGGTGTTCCGTGAAGAGTCCATCATGAAAGAATACTATACTATTTCATATAATTGAGAAACTTATTGTTTAAGTATTTTCCATCACAGTTCAATCGTGATGTATTAATACTCTTGCTGATTTGTCTGTCTACTTCGTGTCGAAACTCTAAAAGTTTCCGATTTATGTTTCACAAGAAACACATAACCATAACGCGATGCCACATCCCTAAAGGTTACGAAGTGTTCATATCCACCTCTAGCCTAGCTAGATATGGGCCCACTTATGTCACTTTGAACGAGGGCTAACAGATCGGTGGCACTTGTACTTTTACCAAGTAAAATAAAATGTGTTTTAGGCACTTTGCCTAATAAACTAGATTCGTAGACATTATTTGAATAGGATCAAATCCGTCCTAGTATCCACTCTTCAAAAGTGTGGATATACGAGTCTTGTTTAATGTGTCCCAGACAACAATGCCATAAATAAGTCTCATCTGATTAATTCAGTTTGAGCTATTTTTTTGTCATGTCATACATTTGAGATTCATTTATATTCTAAATATAAATTCTGTTATTCACATCTAATGTGTTTATCTCAATATCATCTTTATAAAATAAAACACTTTAGTGTTCTAGAATATAAAGGTATACCCGCAACGGGTTAAACCATGATATAGAGATAATGTCTTTAGTCAAACTAGGTATATTTTAACAGTTTCCTAATTTAAGTACATACCCAAAGGGTAGTTCCTAAACTTAGGTTTCTATGGTTAAAACAGCGACTCTCGTCCCGTTTTCGACTCGCAGATAAATCTCAACTGAAGTCAGTCTCCTGTTAATTAGCAGATTCTGCACATCAGTACATATTTTATGTACCATATCTAGTATCAAAATCCAATTTTGAAATTAGTAGTGAACATGTTTATGACAAACATATTTGAAGCCGGAGCCTTGCCCCGTCTTCACTTCCTTCATGTGTGCCTTATCCATACGACAGTCACATTTCCAGTGACCCCATTTGCCACAGTTTAGGCAGACATCTTGGGATATGTCCTTTGTCTTCCCAGAAGACTGTGATGATTTTGCCTTTGCCCCTTTTCTAGAAGCTCTGGCTTTGCTTCCTAAAGCATAGCCATCAACTCTCCAAGAGTTTTACTCTTGGTTCATAATGAACCTGCCCCAGCTTTCGGGTAGAGACTATAAGATCAAATCTTTGGTAGTCTCGGCCACGCAGGTATTGCCCAGCTAACCTAGCTGATCGATGTCAGCAATCATCTATGACACCTAGTGCTCGACAGATGTACCCTCTGACATACACGAGCTAAAGAGCTTCTTTTGCAATTTGTACTTCTAAGATTTAAGAATAAATCTATGAAGATCTTTAATTTCATTGTCATGGTACAATGATCTAATCCTTAATTCCGATGACAGAATAAAATCATGTCTATTGCATGATATAGCAGTTTGAGATAAATGAGCACATGTTATCATCACATGAATCTTCCAAAGATCATGTTCTACTATTTGCTCAACTCTGGGCGTAGGCCCGAGATGTCAGTCTATCAAATAGAATAACCTCTCAGTTCCCAGGACTATCCTGAGGTTTTATTCCCAATTTGAAAATTAAAGCCGTTTAATGACATTTTCACCCAGGATTATGTTTTAAACGCTAATCTTTCAGCTATCTTGATTGCTATAGTCCAACTATCCAATCAACGATTTCAGGTACTATTGAATATAATGATTACTATAGTCTAACTATAAATCAACTATAATTTGATTATTTAAATTCAAATATATTGATTACTATAATCCAATTATATAATCAACTATTATTTGAAGTAGTTTGAATACAGTCCAATTGTTTAATTAAAACAACGATTAAATATTAGTCCAACTAATATATTTATTTATTGACGAAAAATGAAATGAGCGTGTATTGGCAAATATCTAAACGAAATTACAAATTTAATACTTGCCTCCCACTATTTTTCGACGAGCCTCTAACCCTCTGTTGAGTACTCGGGAAACCTTGTGTCCTAGTGGGCTAGGATCCCGTTAAATAACACACAACCTTGACTTTGGCCAACAAATTGTATGATATTTAACTAGGTAGATCTCTAAGATCAATTGGATCTAATCCAATTCCTAGATCCAGTAGGTGGACATCCAAGTCCGAAACATATATCTTATATATGCCAATATATCCAATATATTCCCTAACATTTTTCCTCTGAATCAATTAAGCATTGGCTTTGGCACAACAAAGTTAATGATTCCAGTTAAGCGGGACCCATTGACTTTGGAAAGCTTCATAATCGATGTCGATGGACAAGAAGTGATCTTGACTTTGGCCAACAAATCACAACTTGGACAAGACATGCGATATGGAACAAAGCCTTCATGATTCAAACACATCCGCGATGGACAAAGGTCTTGACTTTGGCCAACAAACCAGTGCCAATCTTGGATCTTGAGTAAGAATCACTCAATGGAAGGAAAACTTTTAATATATGTTGAAGGTTTTTCGCGTAATTGGCAACCAATTAATTATCTTTGTTAAGGTCTCATCATACACCCTTAAACATGCATTCTAAAAACATAATTAGGCGCGTAAATAAATTATAATAATGATATGCAGATGGATATTTAAAACACTTGTTCCTAGAACAAATCTCTCCATTTCCTCTCTCCCGCTAGCACAAATCTTACTTCTACCCGATTACATAACACTTCTAAAGAAACCTCATTTACATTGAGGGGAATAGGTGAGAAGAGAAATACAAAGAGTCAAGAGGTAATAGGCTGGACACGCAGGTCCAATTTAATAAATTCTAAATTTATTACAACAATTTCCAAAATTGCCCTCACCCATCTAATATCCCCGATATACATTATTCATACATCGCATCCATGTATTCACACAAAACATGTTATCAATCAATCTAAACCAATTAATTAATCTGAAAATTAATGACCATCCAATGTTCGAACAACGATTTGATTTGCGCGAGTCCGACTCGTTTTAAGAATAAGTACTCAAAGTACGAATTCTTGAATTATATCAAACTACAATATTAAATCCAATTTAATTTGTATTTAATACTAATTCTATATTTAATTCCAAATTAAATAATTACACTTTATTAATGTGCCTTTAGCGACTTAGATTCTAAATCTAATCTTTTCGGGTCTCAAAGCCCAATTAACATCCAATGTCAATTTAATTAAAGTCCAATGGGCTTTCAATTAATTTCTTAAGGCATGGACTTTTGTCAATATGGGTCAAACCCAAATACGAAAGCCCATTTAAGGAATCACCCTTATTTGCCAAGAAACCAATTTAGGCCCAATTAAGATATTAAAGGCCCATTTTATTATATTTGGACTTTATGGATATGGTTTTGGGCCCAATTGGATCCAACCAATTAACTTAAACCAAACTTGGCCCAACCAGCCCATTAAGCCCAAATACAACTTATAAGCCCAATTCCAAATTAAGCCCAACTAATTAAATTACAAAATTACAAATTTCACAATTCAATTAATTTAAGTGTATAGCCATAATTAATTATTCAAATTAACATTTCCAAAATACTAATTTACATAATTAATCATGCTAATTATCATCAACACATGTCCAACATTATTGAATCAAAAAATCAATTCATTTCATGCTTATTGGTCACGACATTTTAGGGTTTTTAGTCCAATTCCGATTTCAATCCAATTGAATCTCAAATTAACATTTCCAAAGTCTTTCAAACTCATCCAATGATTCAAAAAACAAAAAATACCATGACATTAGGGCACCTCCACATTCAGCCAAGCCTAAATATTGGGGAAAATTTGATCCAATTCAATTTTCATCAAATTGATCATGCATAACACTATATTATCATCATTCAAGCATACTCAAACAATCAATTTCATCCAAACATGCTCAAATCAATTTTATCCAATTTTTACCCTAAATCATTTTCATGCTTAAACAAGGCTTTTGATACCATTGTTGGGTTTTCTAGGTCAAACCAAGATCAATTTAAGCATTTAAATATATGAATACATCAAAGTTAAGTTGCGGAATACTCGCTTTGATCGGCTTTTGAGATGCGAGGAACAACAAAAATTTCTTGCTCCCTTGATGAAGCTATCGGGTTTCTCCTAGCTCCATTTGTGTTCTTCAAGCTCCAAGCTTTAAGATGAGATTCCATGCTCAAGGGTTTGTTTCCCTATCACCTTTGGAAGACTCTTTAGTGTGCTAGCACTCGGAAAAATTTGCCGCAAATCCTTCCTTAAGCTTTTTGATATTCTCGGCTAAGCCAAGAAAATAAGAAAGAAAATGGCCCTTGGCCGAAACTTGAGAGGAGAGAGGAGGAAGATGAAGTTGTGTCTTTAGTTTTTGATTTTCAAAAAAACAAATACCAATTACACTTTCCAAAAAATGTACAAGCCATTAAAAGCCTTCCATCAACTATTCACATCAATCAATGATGACAAGCATCACTTCATTCAAAGTGATGTGACTTCCATCACTTGATTGACTAGTGATTTGACGTTTGATGTGACTTGTGGGCCCCACTTGATTCAAAATGCGAGTGGGCCCGCAAACTCTCCCGGGCTCAGGTTCGCTAATTCCAAATTAACGAATTTTCCGTTGCGATGTAATTAAATCAAATTTAATTAAATAATTTTGCCTGGCAAAATTACTATTCACGTCGCTAACGAATTAATTCTAAATTAATTCGTTCGCCCAAATTAAAATCTAATTTTAATTCCGCGTCGAAATATAATTTCGTATAATATATCGAATATATTATTTTATCGATTAATTCCGAATTAATCGTTCTCTCTCACTCAATAATATTTTATCCCAAATAAAATATCTCCGTAATTAATCCTAGATTAATTTTATCTCTCTATTAATTAATCCCAGATTAATTATGTGCGAGTCATACGTCATCGGTGAATCTTCGGGAAGCGACCCATGAGATCCCCGGATATGTTGGCAGTAAATCCGGTCGTCGGACTATCCGAACACGTACGTACCTAGTACTACGTTTTTACCATTTTACAAGACATGGTTGGCTTCTAGCAAAGCACCGTGCTTACCCAATTCTCCAGAAATATTCTTAAAGGAATATGTGATCTATATTAGGCGTAGTATACAAAGTATTGCGTATAGCGATCCAGTATCGAATGTCACGTGCTAGGCCTGAGGCTGAAATTGTGTCTGCCCCGTACGAAGCACATGGCAGATCTTTGGTAACTAGTCTCTATAATCGGATAAACATGACCTAGTCATAATATCCCGATAGATGCAGCATATAAGAGCACCAGTTCCGTATCCTACGTGATCATCATCTCCACTATGATTGGAGTGATACTTCCATCTCGACATCACACCCAATACACTATGATTCTCATATACCCAGAAGAGGCGTACATAGAACCGGTTAAAGCCCTGGATGACCAAAACCAAAGTATATTGATTGTCGCAAGTATTAGCGGTGCAAGTCTCAGGTTAAGACCAAATACACCAACCCTGATTCGGACTCCCATAGACACACAATCATAATACCAATGGGATTCTGAGGGGTCTATCCAGAGCGAATCTGTTTCCGTACCATCGGTAAACACAACCTCCCATCACACTTGCATAAGTATCTAATACTTAAATATATGAGAACTATGTCGTTATGCTCCCACAACGCGCACAAGTGTAATACTAGTCTATTCTGCATTATCGATGTCCAATCTCGATAATACTACGACTATGGATTATTTAATGATTAAACCTTCGTGGATTGATACTGTCTTATATCATCTCAATCTGGAACTAATCATAATGACCTTTTATCATTTATATATCCCGGTAATCTAATTACAAATGATAAAAGAGCAATTTCCTTTGTCACATAGTTAATTTGTACAACAACACCATGTTCTGTACAAATAGTGATGTTATGGGTCATAATTGTCCAACACAAGGTTGACATCTAGCAACATTCCAAGGCCCCTAAATGAGAAGGAAAGATATATACCCATTATGTATGTGATTTACAAATGATACGGTCCTTCGCCTCACTGTATCCCCACCGTTTGACCTAGGGTATGGAAAATGTCTACCCATATAGTCAAAGGTATGATGTTGATAGTGTCATGAATCGTGCTAACCCAAGAATCTCACATGATTCTTCCGATGCGGCCACAGTCTCAAGCACTGATCATACATATCAACCCGCGAACTAGAATACTTCTCTTATAAGAAAATATTATCCGAGAGAGTGGCGATTCTCTGTTGTATCTTTAGAAACTTCATGTGTTTCAACAAATGACCCAAGCATACCCTTATGACTGGATCTTTTGAACCAGTGAAGGAGAATGTCAAAGTTATTTGATCCACACATAAGATTGTAAAGACCTCAACTCTAAGGACTAGTCATACAATCGATACATGAAAGTTCTCACAGACACATGAGATAAACACTCCATGTGAAAACTTTCAGCGGTCAGTTCGATGGACACGAGCAACTCATGCATCCATGTGATACACCAAGCGGATGGATCTCCGCTAGTAGCTATAAGATCGGCTACCCCACGTAAGGGCAGATCATATCATCATGCTAGTCTCTCCGCTTTGTGAACGCCCAGATTATTCACAAAACTATGACTAGGAACGTTTGAGAGTAATGATTCTCATAAGGCGTGGAAGCCATCATCTTATTACTCCAAGGTCTTTATTACAGTGTTTGATGATTCATGTAATTTATGTAAGACACGTATAATAAAGATTGTCATTTTATTAATTAATGAAGATATTACAAATATATTTACATATAGCTCATCCACAAGTTGGGTATAGGGCATATCACTAACAATCTCCCACTTGCACTATAGCCAACTAGTATGAATCTGGACACCATACTCTCGGGTGTGCCTATCATGTTTTTGTTGAGTCAGTCTTTTAGTAAGAGAATCTGCAAGATTATCTTCTGTGGGTATTTTCTCTATAATAACTTCTTTTCTCTCAACAATCTCCCTGGTGAGATGAAATCGCCTGAGTACATGCTTGGATTTCTGGTGGGACCTTGGTTCCTTTGATTGAGCAATGGCGCCCGTGTTTTCATAGTACATCGTGACGTCATTCTTTATCGCGGGAAGCACTTCCGGCTCCGTGGTGAACTTTTTTATCCAGACTGCTTCTTTAGCTGCCTCAGATGATGCAATATACTCGGCTTCAGTGGTGGAGTCCGCTGTAGTTGAGTACTTTGAGCTTTTCCAATTGACAGCTCTGCCATTCAAAGTAAACAGATATTCTGTTTGCGATCTGCTGTCATCCCTATCGGTCTGAAAGCTCGCATCACAGTAACCAATGACTTTCATCTCAGAACAATCTCCGTATGTCAAAAACACATCCTTAGTTCTTCTCAGATACTTGAGGATTGTTTTGACAGCTGCCCAGTGTTGCTCACCAGGATTTGCCTGATATCTGCTCGTTATGCTAATAGCATAAGAGACATAAGGTCTTGTATATAGCATGGCGTACATGATCGATCCTATTGCTGAAGCATAAGAGATCCTACTCATACGCTCTCTATCTGAAGGAGTATGTGGACATTGCTCCTTAGATAATTTGATTCCATGACAAGTAGGTAAATTACCTCTTTTGGAATCTTCCATTTTGAATCTTTTCAAAACTTTATCTATGTATGTAGATTGAGAAAGTCATAACAACCTCTTAGATCTATTACAGTAGATCTTAATTCCGAGGATGTAGGCTGCTTCTCGCAAATCTTTCATGGAGAAATTCTGAGATAACCATTGCTTGGTGGCTTGCATCATGGGAATATCATTCCCGATGATTAATATGTCATCGATATATAATACAATAAATACAACAGCACTCCCATTACTTTTCCTGTAAACACAAGGCTCGTCTACATTTTTGATGAAGTCAAATTCTTTGATTCTCTCATCAAATCGTATATTCCAACTCCTTGAGGCTTGCTTGAGTCCATAAATGGATCGTTTAAGCTTGCATACTTTATTATGATCATCCTTAGATGGAAACCCTTCAGGTTGTGTCATATAGACTTCCTCTACGAGGTTCCCATTAAGGAAAGTTGTTTTGACATCCATCTGTCAAATCTCATAATCAAAGTGTGCAGCTAGTGCCAGTAAAATTTGAATGGACTTTATCATTGCAACATGCGAGAAGGTTTCGTCATAGTCAATTCCTTGGATTTGTCTATAACCTTTCGCCACCAACCTAGCCTTATAGGTTTGGATCCATTTACAACTTATGGGTTTTATCCCTTCAGGTGCATCCACCAAGTCCTAGACTTGATTTTGATACATATAGTCTATTTCAGATTTTATGGCCTCAAGCCACTTGACTAAATCAATGTCACGCATTGCTTCGTTATAACTGGTGGGATCGTCATTATCAATGACCTGATCATGTTCCTCATCAATATGGAAACCATATCTTTCAGGCTTATATCTTTCCCTACCATACCTTATAAGTTCATAACCTTGTGGTTGTTCCATCGCTACCCTTTTGAGGGGCCTGAGGTTTAGTTCTATGTTAGTTTGTTCTTGAGAAATGTTCTTTGTTCATCGAGGTCAAGTCTACTCCCACTATATTTCTTGAGAAGGAATTCATTCTCTAGAAATTTAGCATTTCGTGAGACAAATGTTCTTTGTTCATTTGAGACGTAGAACACGTATGCTCTTGAGTTCAAGGTATATCCTACAAACTTACATTTAACTGCCCTATCATCCAATTTGTTAGTTTATGTGAGCTTAACATATGCGTCACATCCCCAAACTCTTAGATAACTAAGACTAGGACGTTTCCCAGACCATAACTCATATGGTGTTTGACTAACAGTCTTGGAAGGAACTCGGTTTAGTAGTAGTATTGCAGTTTCTTAAGAAAGACCCCAAAATGAAAGAAGTAGATCCGTGTCTGGCATCATTGATTGGACCATATCTAATAATGTCTGATTTCTCCTTTTGGAGACCCCATTATACTGTGGAGTTCTCGGAGGAGTCTACTGGGAAACAATGCCATTTTCTCTCAAGTAATCTTGAAATTCGTCGCTTAAGTATTCACCACCTCGGTCAGACCTTAGTGACTTAATACTTTTATTAAGCTGGTTTTCTACTTCAGCTTTGAAGTCTTTGAATTTCTCAAAGGCTTCAGATTTGTACCGCATAAGGTACACATACCCATATCGCGAGTAATCATCGATAAAGGTAATGAAGTAGGAGAATCCACCTCTAGCGGTGACTGACATTGGTCCGCATATATCAGAGTGTATGATTCTAATGTCTCCGCTGCACGCTGTCTTTTACCTTTGAAGGGTAATTTGGTCATTTTACCAAGTAAGAAAGACTTATAAGTTCCATAAGGTTCATATTTGAAAAGTCTGAAATACCCATCCTTATGTAGCTTAGTTAATCTTGTTTCATTGATATGACCTAAGCGACTATGCCATATAAGTGATTCATTGAGATTATTCGAGTTAACGTTGTATATATTAGAGGTTGAACATTCTTTGTTAGTTTGTAAGACATAGATACCATTATTCAAAATACCATCTCCATAATTTATTTCATTGAAATAAATAGAACATTCATTATAACTTATTAGGCATGAAAAGCCTTTATTACATAAAGAAGAAATTGAAATGATGTTATTTACTAGAGAAGACACATAAATACAATCTTCTAAGTCTAAAACTAAAATCATTCGGCAAAACTAATGAATAAGTCCCCACACACAATGTAGCCAGTTTTGCTCCATTACCCATGCGTAAGTCAACCTCCGCATGACGGAGTCTCCTATTATTTCTCAGGCCCTGCACATTGTTACACAAGTGAGTCCCACAATCGGTGTCAAGCATCCAAGTAGAAGGTTCAGAGTTTTGAGAATATAGTTCAATCATATACAACATACCTGAAGCATTGGGCTTCTTGGCCTTTTGGGCTTCCCTAGCTTCCTTGGCTTTCAAGGATCTGCAGTCTTTCTTCCAATGACCATTCTTTCCACAAAAGAAACATTTCCACTTTCCCTTTTTCTTCTCCATCTTAACATTGGGCTTTAGGTGATCTGGAGCCTTGGCTTTGCCCTTAATTTTCTTTGGGCCTCGTGGCTTCAGGTCCGTACTCGTAAGCATGACAGAAGTTTTAAGCTCCGGTTTCAAGTCATTCTCTGTTTGCTTTATCAGATTGTGCAATTCTGCTAAAGTAGCTTCTTTATTAGACAGATGAAACTGCATAATAAAGTTAGAGAAGTCTTTTGGTAAGGATTGGAGAATTAGATCGTGACCTATCTTATGATCCATGATGAACCCGAGGTTGGCCAATTTTTCAATGTGGCCAATCATCTTAAGCACATGTCCACTAACAGATCCTTCCATATATCTTGTTTGGAATAAGGCACATGACACTTGAAATCTCATGGTATGAATGGAAGTCGCATACAACTCCTTCAAGTGAAAGATGATGGTTTGAGCATCCATATCTTCGTGAGCTTTCTGAAGTTCATCCGACATAGAGAAAGCATTATGCAAACTGCTTGCTCATCATCATTGATGTGTTTCTTCCAAGCATCAAATGTATTTTAGTCAGCATCTTTTGCGGGTTCAGGGGAAATGGTCTTTCAAGAACATAGAAAATTTTATCTTGTCGTAAGATAATTTTAAGGTTTCTAAACCAGTCATTGCTGTTGTCCATTTTGAGCTTATGCTCATCAAGGATGGAACGAAGTGATAATCTGTTTGCCATTTGAATGTTTGTGAAATATTTTAATCCACCTGTTAAGAGAGAATATTAAAATTAGGAATAAGTTTTCATTAATGTTTCATAATAATATGGCTTTTAATATTTTGAAGTTGCTCTCACTCAATTGTTTTAAAATTTTAAGCAAATCACATCAACCCCAATATGATGTATTTCTTGTGGGCAAGTATCCCATTATCATCATTTCATAACTCCGACTAGGGACGGTCGTTATAAAATACAATAATTAGGTAGGTTCCCAACCAATTTATGATATAAATCACAATTCCTTGATCATTGGGTTGGGCAATCAAACATGTCATAACTTATGCTAGTCCTTATGGACACCCAATCTTTGCCACTAAGTTATAAGACAACGCTTAACGGTCGCTGCGTCTTATGACTCGGAAAAGTCAAATCATTGTCAATAGTATGATTTATGGACAAATTGGTATTGGTCAGTCTGGTAAAGCCTAGTCCTGTCAATACGGTTTAAGCCATTTGGGTCTATACCTTACAATGGGAGGCAAATTTTAGACTTAAATTATTATTGAGGATTTTAGCAAGTTTAAATGAATAACTTTCAAATGGATTCCTCCATTGAAAATTCCCTAGAGGGAGGGTGGAACGAACTCTCTTAAAATACCCTTACCTATTAGGCTCTTATTGCCTTGGTGACAGGAATAAACAATAGATCCTCTAAATTAGTCCAACACTTTAAATATACTTTAAGGTAAGCTTTGAGTAAATGATTATCTAGATGTCTTCACAGCTTTTCCTTTTGGATATAAAAAGGTAGTGAGTGAAGGAAGACACCAAATCATTATCTAACTCTAGTAATACCTTTGGTTAAATTAACTTTAGTTTGGAAAGTTTTATTAACGCCTTGGTCCCACCTCACTTGTACATTTATAATGTCTTTTATTATAAACAAGTGATTTATATTTATTATCCTTAAAGGTAATAAATCTATAAGTTCATCATGGAATAATTACTTAGTTAAGGGATAAGCAATACACTTCTATTTCCTTAGAAAGTCTCTAGATGCTTGCACCCTAAAATAATCATGTCAATTCTAATCATACATAGAATCATCAAGCAAATGAGTTTTAATATGTTGGAATTATTTTAGGCATTAAATAACTTTGATTAATATTTAATTATGATATTTCATTTTATTTTAATCAAATAAATTTACTATTCACATTTTTTTTATAGATGCGTGAACTTTAAATGCAATTTCACAATTCAAATCTTAACCAAATTATGCAAAACTTGTGCCTAAAAGTAAGTTCAGGGTGTTAGCTTTCCAACGAGCTTTTACACACCCAATTTCGAGTTCAAATGAGAGAGAACTAATAAAAAAAAAATGGCGCGCTGATACCACTGTTGGGAAGCGACCGCGAGTGCGCATCAGAAAATTAAAAAATTATGATGCCGCTGTCCCTTTGCCCAAGACCCATTTGTTTTGATTATTCTATAAGCCTAGGCATGTTACTATATATTCTAAGCATAAAAACTCATAAAACATGCAAAGAACATAAACTTAAACATGCTAACTATCATAAGAACTCTAATTAAAAATAAAGAAAGAAAAAGACGTACTTGAACCGAAGACTCCTTCAATCCTCCCTCCAATCTACAAGATTTTCTCGAACTCAGCAAGCTCTTCTACGTTCCAAAGAGCCACCCAAGTGTGTGGCCTCCAAAAGTGCACACACCAAAGCCAAAACTCAACGGCAAGACTACGCCTTGAGTGCACATGTATTTTGCCCTTGGTGCTAGCTTAGGCAAATACCTCAAAACTTTTAACTTGAGATTTCTCTAGTCAATTATACTTAAGGATCCTCAAAATCAGTGGCTTACTCTTAAACTTTAGAGTTGCTCACTTATATAAACTTAAGATATGAAAGGTTTCGGTGTAAAAATTTGTAAAGAATTCTTTGGGTTTATATAGGTGCTCCAAAGACAAAAAATTAATTAAGAATCTGATGTGGGATAAATGCTAATTAAATCTTAGCCATTGGATCTTAATATAGTGGTTTAATGAGATTATAAATCCCTAATAAGAGTTTGGGCCGAATTGGAATTCAAAATAAATAAAAAAAAAACCCAGATTATTTATTTATTTATTTTCTTATTCATTTTTCCAATTCCAAAAGTGCCCCTATCGTCATTCACCAATCCCTAAGCCACTTTGAAACCTCATAAATGATATGTTCAATAATTAAACACATTGAACCATTTATGAACAATTCCTACAACAATCATATATGTTGTTAAATTTGTATTGTGCACTGTTAACCATTGATTTCGACTTTGTTGTGTGTTACCTTTTGGGTTCCCCTCAATTTGGACATGAAATGAATCGTGATAATTTAATCGAACATAAATTATCCTCCGATCAGATGGTCGTTCGATTTCAATGACCAAGGTTGACATTTAGCAATATGACAATGCCCCAAAATGAGAAGGAAAGATATATACCCATTTTGTATGCGATTTACATATGATACGGTCCATCGCCTCACTGTATCCCCACCATTTGACCTAGGTTATGGAAAGTGTCTACCCATGTAGTCAAAGGTATGATGTTGATAGTGTCATGAATCATGCTAACCCAAGAATCTCACATGATTCTTCCGCTGCGGCCACAGTCTCAAACACTGATCACACATATCAACCAGCGAACTGAAATACTACTCTTATAAGAAAATATTATCCGAGAGAGTGGCGATTCTCTGTTGTATCTTTATAAACTTCATATGTTTTAACAAATGACCCAATCATACCCTTATGACCGGATCTTTTGAACCGGGGAAGGAGGATGTCAAATTTATTTGATCCACACATAAGATTGTAAAGACCTCAAGTCTAAAGACTAGTCATACAATCGATACATGAAAGTTCTCACAGACACATGGGATAAACACTCCATGTGAAAACTTTCGGCGGTCAGTTCGATGGACACGAGCAACTCATGCATCCATGTGATACACCAAGCGGACGGATCTCCGCTAGTAGCCTATGAGATCGGCTACCCCACTTAAGGGCGGATCATATCATCATGCTAGTCTCTCTGCTTTGTGAACGCCCAGATTATTCACAAAACTATGACTAGGAACGTTTGCGAGTAATGATTCTCATAAGGCATGGAAGCCATCATCTTATTACTCCAAGGGCTTTATTACAGTGTTTGATGATTCATATAATTTATGTAAGACACGTATAATAAAGATTGCCTTTTTATTAATTAATGAATATTACAAATACATGTACATATAGCCCATCCACAAGTTGGGTATAGGGCATATCCCTAACAGCTTGGACTCTCTCAGAGCTCGTACATTGACAAAGTGTTGAAGAGATTCAACATGGATCAGTCTAAGAGGGGACTGCTTCCAGTGTCACATGGTGTCTCTTTATCTAAAGACTTGTGTCATAAAACTCAAGATGAGAGAGATAACATGAGTCGAATCCCGTTCTCTTCTACAGTCGGATCGATCATGTATGTCATGATATATACACGACCTGATGTCTCATATGCTTTGAGCATGTGCAGTCGCTATCAGGCCGATCCAGGCGATGGTCACTGGATTGCTGTTAAGAACATCCTTAAGTATGTTAGACGAACTAAGGATGCTTTCTTAGTCTATGGAGATGGATAACTTGAGGTGACTGGGTTCACCAATGCAAGTTTCCAAACCGATAAAGACGACTCTAAGTCACAATCTGGGTATATATTTTGTTTGAACAACGGAGCAGTGAACTGGAAATCTTCCAAGCAAGAAACTGTTGCTGATTCAACAACAGAATCAAAATATATCGTTGCAGCTGAGGCAGCAAAAGAAGCAGTTTAGATCCGTAAATTCCTAATTAGATTAAGAGTAGTTCCGTTAGCAGCTGAGCCCGTTCCTTTGTATTATGAGAATAACGGGGCTATAGCGCAGGCTAAGAAACCGCGGTCTCATCAATGATCCAAGCATGTACTTCGACGTTTCCATCTGATTCGTGAGATCACACGAAAGCTCCGACGTTTCCATGTGAAGATCGAAAAGATCGCTTCAGATGACAACATTGCAGATCCGCTGACGAAAGCTATTTCTCAGAAGAAGTTTGAGTGACACGTACATAGTTCAGGTGTTAGATACTTGAGTGATTGGCTATGAGCCAAGTGGGAGATTACTTGAATATATATAAATGATAAAAGTCCTTATGATTAGTTCCAGATTAATAAGATATGAGACAGTATTAATCCACGAACGGTTTAATCATTAAATATCCATAGTCGTAGTATTATTGAGACTGGACATCGATAATGCGGAATAGACTAGTATTACACTTGTGCGCGTTATGAAAGCTTAACGGTATAGTTCTCATATATTTAAGTATTGGATACTTATACAAGTGTGATAGGAGGTTCTATTAGCCATTGGACCGGGAACAGCTTCGCTCTGGATAGACCCATCGGAATCCCATTGGTAATATGACTATGTGTCTATAGGAATCAGGATCAGGGTAGGTGTATGTGGTCTTAACCTGAGACTTGCATCGCTAATACTTGCGACAATCAATACGCTTTGGTTTTGGTCGTCCGGGGCTTTAACAGGTTATGTGTACGCCTCTTCTGGGTTTACTGAGAATCGTAGTGTATTGGGTGTGATGTCAAGATGAAAGTATCACTTCAGTCATATGGAGATGATGATCACACATGGATATAAAACTAATACTCTCAAATGCTGCAGCTATCGGGATAGTATGACTAGGTCATGATTATCTGATTAAAGAGACTAGTTTCAAGTGATCCGATATATGCTTCGTACGAGACAGACACAATTCCAGCCCTAGGCCTAGCATGTGACATCCGATACTGGATCGTAATACGCAATACATAGTATACTATGCCTGATATAGATTATATATTATTCGTTGAATATTTCTGGAGAATTGGGTAGGCACAGTGCTTTACTAAAAGCCAACCATGTCTTGTGAATCGGTGAGAACGTGGTACGCGGTACGCACATATCGGATAGTTCGACAACCAAATTTACTGCCAATATATCCAGGGATCTTTTGGGTCGCTTCCCAAAGATTCACCGATGACACTTGACTCGAACAGAATTAATCTAGGATTAATTATGAGAGAGAGAAAATTAATCTGGGATTAATTACGATAAGAATTTATCTCGGATAAAATTCGAATAGAAGAGAGAACGCGATTAATTTAGAATTAATCGATTAAATAACATATTAGATATATTATTTGAAATCGGATTTCAAAGCGGAATTAAAATTGGATTTTAATTCGGGCGAACGAATTAATTTGGAATTAATTCGTAAGCGACTTTCGTAATAATTTTTCTAGGCATTATTATTTAATTAAATTGGATTTAATTACGTCGCAACGAAAAATTCGTTTAATTGGATTAAACGAACCCAAGCCCGAAGTGTGTTGTCTAATCCAACTTGAATTTTGAATTTAAGTGGTGGGACCCACTACCTCACATCAATTGTCAATCAAGTTGATGGAAGTGGTTGGGAGCTTTTAATGAAACTTACACAACACACTTTGCCTTTTCTTTTTGGAAAAGATATACACCTTTTACAAGTTGACTTTGGTAATTGGTTTTTAAAAAACAAAATATCAAAAGCAAAAACTCTCACATTCTTCCCACCATTGTCGTGACCTCTTCTCCCTTCTCCTTTGATTTTTGTTTCAAAAATCAAGCAAGCTAGCACTTTAAGAGTTTAGTGAAGGTGATAAGGAAACTCACCATTGGGTTGGAAAGATTCAACTAAGCTTGGAGCTTCATCAACATGCAAAGTTTTTGAAAATCAACATCTGTTCAATGTAAGTTTTTTCCGCAAACTTTCTTGATCATTCACACACAATATCATGTATTAGAGACATTGGACATGTCTAGGACACTAACAGTAATAACAAAATCATTCTTCTAATAGTATCGTCCAGTCCCGTCCTGAATCTAGATCGAGATTTAAGATTTTTAGGCTAAAGTTTGAGATTGGTGACAAGAAAACGTTCCAAATCCTATACCAAACCCAAACCTCAATTGGAAATGGGATTTTCTGTCAACTCTACTTATGTCGAATTGCTCAAATGCATGAGATATTATGTAATGTAAAATATCCTTTCATATTCATGTGATATCATGTATTATTACTTTCAAGCTTGAATTTTTCTTTTGTGCATGTGACTAATTTAGAATCCTCTAGACAATCAAAAGTGACTCTTTTTTGTTAGCTTAATTGACTATTTATTTAGTCATTAAAAATATCATTGTGCGATTAATATACTTAGTCTCGAATGTGTACATTCCATGACTAATTTCGCACCATTTTAGACCACTAAAAATAATTATTTATTTGGCTTCTGTAACTATAGTTTTGTTATTAAAACATTCATTGTACGACTACGTCTTAGTATACATAAAATCATTTTACGGTCGATATTCTATGTCTAATGCGTTACTAAATTATTTTAATCGTAAAATATATTTGTGAGTAATTTTATCAGTTTTAGTGACCAAATTAGTAGTTAATAATGAAGATGGTTTTTGTCCTGAGAAAGATTCAAATGCAGATGAGGGGAATAATTGGTAGTCTATTTAGCCAAAAATGGATAATAGGGGCCTAAGGGCTCAGAGAGACAAACATAATTTGACAGAAAAACTCGACCTCATTATACGTACGAGATCATGCAATGGCTGAATGTGTTAATGATGATGCATATTGGTACGCCGACCCAACATAGAGAAAAAGTGTTGGATTTTGGTTCTTTGAGTAATTGTGGAAACTGACCCGATGAGGTCAATGCTTAGCAACTCGACCTGGTTGAAGTGGTCAGAAGGAGTTTTGACCAGTATTATCCATCTCGATACGCTAACTCGAGGAACGAAGATGAGATCACATGCCAATTTGTGCTTAAGTCAAGTATTGTATGCCTTACAGTGAGAAGATACCTTTATAGAAAACCAATGATAACTATGGGAAAACAGTGGTTCACTGTGAAAGTATCCCATGCCAGCAGTCATAGGGCGGTGGAGTTGTAGGGAAGTGATAGAGAAGAGCCCCCATAGGCTACTAGAGGCCGTCATAGGCAGGTTCAGTGATATGGAAAATGTATAATTTGATTGGTTGAATTATGGGTAGTTGATGAGAGTTGTTACTATAACGATGACAGTGTGACATGAGACGACGTCATGGCGGTGAAATAGTGGATTTAGAAGCCTATATAAAAGGGTTCAAGTCTCAGATTCAAGGGTCAAAAAAATTTACATATCAACACTTAAAGAGAAACCAATAGCAAAAATCTAGTGATAGAGAGAAAGTTGGTCGGTTGTTTGACTATTGAGAGAATCGTAAAGGGCTAGTGTAAGACCAAAGGTGTTTTAAACTCTTTGTAAGTTCATTACTCCACTTGTACCTCGAGTCAGTCTTGACTTCGAGCAGTAATAAAACACACCCCCTTTATCACGTGGACGTAGATTTGAGCCACTCTCTGTCGAACCACGTAAATCCTTGCCTCAATGATTTATCTGTCTGTTTGCGGAGTTTGCATTTGGTTCCCTACTAATCAAACAAATCCATTATTGATGAAGGTTTGTTTGAGGGGTAAAACTCCCATATTACCATTGGAACGAAAAACAGCCGTCAACAGTTACAAAATGTGATATTTCTTGTAGTGTGCATGTATGCGAACACTGAAGAATTTCCAATAAATAAATTATAAAAAATTTATATACATTGTGTATTATCAAAGTGGTATAAAAGACTCACCTGAGGACGTAGTCGGGTTAGTTGATGTTGTTTTTTATGCTAAAATTGTATTTTAGGTGTATTGAAGTGTTTAGAGTTGATTTCAAAGTAAATTTGCTCACTGCCAACATTTTACACGGGGCGGCATCACGAATCTGGTCACTGGCGTCACGACAATCAAATTTCAGAGCTGCGGGTGTCGCGACGCTAACTCTTGGGAGTCGTGATGTCGGGCTCTCGCAGATTAGACGTCACAACTGCCAAGTATATGTGTCGCGATGCGCAGAGAGCTGATGCTTATGAGTGCTGAAACTTCATTTTCTCTGTTTCGAAGTTTTCAAATTCTGATTTGGTCTCCGTTTTTTTCCTACGGACTCATAACTAAATGTCGTTTTCCATAAAATAATTTAAAAATACACCCATACTAGATATTCACGAGTTAAACCCACTTTCACTGCGCGGAGCACCGATCCGATCCTAGGTGTCCCACTTTCGCACGAACACAAGATTGGTACATAATCTTCAGAGCTTTCATCTGAGCTAGAATCCTATAAAATACATTGTTCATGATTTTCTAGAGCAAAAACAGTTTCACGGTATGGTTGTTCTTGTTCAAAAAATGAATATTATGCATATGCATCACTATTTCTTCTAGTAGATTTTAAGAGGCTGATGCTCATACACCTTTTGAATTTCTTCTTCTTTCTTTTCTTTTATAGCTTGTAATGCGACTTCTTATTAGTAAAACAAGTGTGGTACTTATCATCACTACATTTGATCATCATGTGTGTGTTGTGATATATTATATCGTACCGCAAGTGTACGGTGTCAAGTTTTAGTATAAATGAGTGAAAGAGTGTCGAACCCACAGGGATTGCGTTTACTCGCACTAAGTACTACAATTGATAATCCTAACTTTATTTAGAAAATAATTAATAAAGATTTATTTAAATAAATATAAAAACAATTTGATAGGAGGAACTAATACGATAGAGATTCTGGATCCTGATTTCACCTAGCTGTCTCCTATGTATTTGTCATGTAAATTAATCCTCGTTCAGTTATATTATTTATAAGTCAAGACTCTAAAAATATTCACTCCCTCTCTCGAGCAACAGTGAAAATATCATCAACTACTGACTTCAATATCTCTATAAAAATCAAATAGTTAACAACTCTTTACACTTTGTGATTATATATTAACGACTTCAAAGGACTACAGATTCTCTCGAACTCTATAAAATCCTAGGTTATATTCTCTAGGTCTATTCAAAATCCCCTCTCTCGAGTGATAGATTCTAAACATTCATCATCTTCAATTGTGGCCAGGAACCAAGAAGCATTAAACTCAAAAAAATACAAATAACTCAATAAAACTTCATCACAAAATTGACAATTAAAATAAAGGTTCAAGCATCAGTTACATCATTCTCCAGAATTAAGGAATTAGTTCATGACTAAAGATAAAAATAATGATAAACAATTCATGAATCCAATGGAAATCATTAGAGTTCTAAGAAAAAAAATAAGAAGATAAAATCTGAATTGAATCTCTCCCTCTTCGGACGTCATCGCTTTTGTCTCCTCTTGTGCTCTTCAATCATCCTCCTTAGATCTCTCTAAAATATGTGTTTTGTGTTTTGTACTATGTATTAGCCTCCTCTTTTTATTTTGGACGAACTCATGTATTTATAATGGAGGCTGGGAGTCATTGGGTATGTTAAAAACCCTAAAATTACTTTCCCGAAATACGTCTAACTCATTCCCGCAGCGTCATAGCTCTGTTAGTGAGGCGCTGCAGTGTCTGAGCCTCGGGAATTTGGTTGGGGAGGCTCGGCGCTGCAGCTCCAATAAATGGTCGCTCAGACGCTCTATTGCTTTTAATTAATTTCAAAGTCAAACTTCTCTTCTCTTTCACAAATATGGCCCATGTTGCATGCTTCTTTTGTGTTTGTTCTCCAAGTGGCGTGAGTGTCTCATATTCTTCCTTTCTTGCACGTGCATGCTTTCTTCTTTCTTTAAGATTTGTCAAAGATGCGGCCCTATGTGTTTCTTTCTTTAAACTGGTTTTAAACTTTGCAGCTCCTTCTCTCTCCAAGGTCCACGCATATTTTTCCTTTGTATTTTTTTGGTCAACTTTCTTTGTAAACAAGCTTGGCCCATGTGTGTATGCTCTCAACTTGGTCAACATCTGTTTTTCATCCCGAAACGCTCATATTTGCTCCATATTTGATGTTCTAATACTTCCTACAATTAAGACATAAAATAAACTATAAATGACATTAAATGACTCGAAACATAATAAAATAATAGGCTAAAGATGTGGGAATAAGTGGGTATAAACCACATTTATCAAACACCCCAAACTTAAGGTTTTGCTAGTCTCGAGAAAAAGACAAAATAAAAAACTAAATTCAAATTAACAAATGAAAATTACTAAATTAGCTAAGCCACTTTCGTAGGGATCATGATTACATTTAGCCTATGCAGCAAGCCTTTAAACCCCTAGGCGGCCCTAGTGGACGAGTTATAGTCTCGTGAGGGCTTACAGTGACGATACCCACAAACGTCTTTTACACACAATCATGCAAAAATGTAAAAACAACAAAAGAAATAGTCATGATAGTTATGCATAATATTGTCCTCAAAGAATACTTATCAATGAAACCAGAGAACCTTCAAAGTACGCAATTGCAACTCGAATCCAAGTTCTTGAATAAATCATCTAGGTTGGACTCACAGTGTGTGTGTGTGAAGGTTCAGTCACAGCTTGATCCTAAGTAAGCCAACTTAATGATTTCGTTTAAAAACTGAGATTGATGGGTCAAACCAACCTAAATATCTCAATTAAGCTCTGTAATTGCTTTATTTTGTGCTCAGTATGGTATGATTTTTTTCCTTTTTTTTTTCTTGTCTCTTTTTACTTCTCTTTGCACTTTTTTTTTCAATTTTTTTCATCAACAGACCTACCCTTTAAGGTAGCATTTCTTCTCATGGTGGTCCTAATACTCGCCCATGGGTAGCTTCACGCTTATCGGTTATAGGTGGTTTAATTTCTTTCTTTAGAGATTTTTTTTTCTTTTATTTTTATCCATACCATACATCATAATACTAGCAAATCAAAATAGATATCTAAGCAAACGATCATTCATCGACATGCAATTTCTTCAACTAGTCACATTGTCAACTACTTAAGTTCTCACTGCTAAGAACCTATAATTGAGTGCTTACGAGTCTAACATAGGTCAACTACTGAAGGCATCAGATAAAAGTAAATTGGGCACTTATCGTTTCTAAAATTTCATCCATAAATAAACAAAATTCATCATAGGATTTATGTTTTACTATCTAGGACTAAAAACAAACAAATTATTTATTTATTTATTTATTTTTTTCATAAACAAATAAATAACAAGTAAACAACATGCACACACCCCCAAACTTAAAACTTTCATTGTCCTCAATGTAAGATAAATATAAAGTACAAGAGTGAGGAACAACACTACCGTGCATGGAGTTGATCAGACTCCTGCTGGTTAGAATTTGTTTGCGCGGGCGTTATGTGTCGTGCTACCTGCATAAATAGCATGCAAAACGAATAAATAAACAATAGCACACAATAAAATCAAAATTTAAAATAAAATAAAAACCAATAAATGCAAGGGTTGCCTCCCCGCTAGCGCTAAGTTTAACGTCTTCAGCCAAACTCAACCACCCAAATGGTGGTCATGGTAGCTTCTTCTTTTGTATCCATTGGCTTCTTTGACATGAACAAGATAGATTGGCAGCTGTGGCATTTTATCCAAATACCCTTTACTACTACTTGGTCATGGTGGAAGTAATCTGCCCAATCTGTGTTTCTAAGGACTTCATTGTTGCCCCGATATTTTCCATGTGTGTCTCAATATTGTCTAGCTTTGACTCATTCTTCTCAAACCTTGCTGAAGTATTAGCAACAAACATGCTCATGAAGTCTTCCAATGATGATTTATGCTCAGCTATTTGATAGTCGAAATCAGATGAAAGTTGCAAGGCATTCTCTGTATTAGCATATGACAGGTTTGGGTGATAACGGTTAGGCACATGCTTTCCTTTATAGCTATTGAAGTTCCGATTGTTCACATATTGGACTTGTTCAAAGTTCAGGTTTCCTTCCAATAACTGCATATTTATAGCCGCCGCTGATTCAAGAGATGGTACTCGTGGATTTGTCAGGGCTGCTACTTGAGTAGATAAGGTGGAAATCTGAGTTGTAAGTGCTACAAGAGGGTCAACTTCATGTATTCCAGCCACTTTGGTCACAGTAGCGCGTTCACTTGGCCATTGAAAATGGTTAATGGCCATTTCTTCTAACAAATTATAGGCGTCCTCAGCTGATTTCTTGAATAGAGCTCCCCCATCTGCTGCATCAACCACAATCTTATTCGAACCATTCAGCCCATTATAAAACAATTGAATATAGACCCAGTCTGCATAATCGTGTTGTGTGCATCTTCGTATAGATCTTTAAAGCGCTCTCATGCTTCATACAAAGTCTCAGTCTCCATGTTGCGCATTCTTTCAATTTAGTTTGCCATTGTGAAGAATGAACCTTGTCAAATGTAAACCATGGGCAATTGGCTGGCTTAGTGAAATCAATTGTTTATTGTCCTATAAAACTGGAGGGCATTTCTTTTGTTTCTTCAACAATAAAATCATTGGAGCCGGTAGAATAAGCAGATTAGTGATATATGTTATCTCTTCATTAGAATCAGAAATGATGGTTGCAGAATTACTCTTTGTCTCAGATTAGTCATTATAGTGCTCATGATTATGAAGAGATTGTGAAAAAAGCTATTGAGAATGAGTGGTTGGTTTGTCTCTAGCAGAGACATTAGGAAAGACTAGAGGTTGAGGCAAATGATTTATGGTAGGTTTTTTTTTTTTTAGGAATATTTTAAAAAGAGAAGGACGGTTTAGTGGAATAGGACTAGGACTCTGAATGTGCTGTTTTTTTTAGAATGAGAGGGTTTCCAAAGTTCATGAGTTATTCTGAAAAACTTTGGTTGTTCTAGTGATTGTGTAAACATTGAAGTAGAAGGAGAATAAAATGGTTGGTATGTGGTGAATGGGAAGCTTTTGTTAGGGTTGGTGCTCTGAGCGCCAATTTCTTATGGATTTCCTTGTAAATAATTTTGTATATATTTTATTAATGAATAAAATAAAAAGTTTATGTAATATAAATTCTTTTATTATATGGTAAAGACCATAAAGTGATTGTTTATGATACAGTTGTAAAAGCGTCGTAACTGACATTGAGCAGTATCATAACAATATCATTATTTAACTGTTCCTGGTCAAGGTTTACAATTACTTTGTCAGTAAGTAAACCTGTTGAGACCGATACGTGTCGTATATTGGAATGTTGGATTCTAATGATTTCTCAATGAACCATGAGTCTCGGGAGACTCGTATAGACACGTAGGTGTTTATATCGGATAAACACTGAACGACTCGCCGAAGATTCTTAATAGATGGTACACCAACGTCAATAAGAATCTTCTCGGGTTGAGTGAGCATAGTGATCCTCCGACTTGAGGTACCACAGTGGATGTGTGAGGTATCTTCTAGACTTTGATGGCAGTCACGTCACCGATCTATTTAGATGAGACCTCCGCATGTTCGTTGGGTGTGGACTGATCCTCAGGATATCTTGTGCGTATCAAGATAGGATCCGTCATTTCTGTGTATAGAGCATATGTATCCTTTATGGAATTAGCAATCTGTTAAATCCATGGGCCCGTGGTACACTGTAGAAATTAGTTCTAAGTGTTTTTAAGAGATTGCTAATAGAATCGTCGACGAGATTATACCTAAAGAGATTTGACGTTTATATCTATATCTCTGGGATAATCCGGATATCTGTGATGGAAGGATTATACGTATGCAATGACCTCGACCTGTATGGTTCAGAGATTTTATCCGTGTTCATCATAATTTACGAGTGGACAGATTATGGACACGAAATTGGGTTTCGTAACGGATATGTCTGAACCTAGAGAGTCTCTCTAATGAGATATACTCGTATGGCACTAGGGAAACTTTTATAAATAATACTGATTATTTATAAGTCGTTTAACTGTTAAACGAAGATACATGCTTTTGAGATCTTTCGGCCATTTATTAAATGTCGAATTGTGATATTTGACATTTATTATTAATATATGTATTTTGATTATTTAATGTAAATATAATACATATATTTGAGATATTTGTATTTAATTATTCAAATGTTGAATAATTGAATTAATTAAATATTTAACATCTTATTTACTTAATAAAGTAAGATAAATGACATGTTTTAATTGGATAAATTGGCCAATTTTGATTGGTTTCATTTGACATGATTTAATTGGATGGTTTGTGATAAGGATTGAATTATTTGATAATTTATTACCACAAATATTAATTAAATCATTTTCCAATTATTGAAATAAAATAGAAAATATATGGCTAGTAATTTTCCTTATATTTTCGGCAATTCAAGGGAAATTATATAAGCTTGTTTTCTTTTTTGTTTCATCATTCTATGAACCTTAAAAATCAAATAAAAGAGAGAGAAAGAGAGCAAAGGGGAAAAAGAAAGAAAAGCTTTGAAAATCAAGCATTTTAAGTAAGTTTTTCTTACTTTTCCTTACATGAAAAATGTTTCTAGCATACTAAGCTTCAACTTGTGTAGCCTAGTTTGTTCTCTACTCTTTTATGAATGTGATTTGATGATCTAGGGCTTGATTGAAAGATGAAAGCATATATGATTACTTAGAATGCTTAAAATGGTTTATAAAGCTTTCTTTTGCCATTTTGATGGCTAGTTGCCATTCTAAAGTCTTTTAGCCACTCATGATTGACCTAGAATTGTTCTTGAGATATTTCATGATGGTGAGGCTTAATTGGTGTTGTGGGAATTGAATTAAAGTATTGAATTTAATTAATTTGGTGTTAATTTTGTTAATTTGTGAAATTATAAAATTCGGGTTTTTAATCTTCACCAAATTTGGGGTTTTTCATATATGTGATGAGATTTGATGTATATTTGATGTATATTAAATTTGGGAATTTTTGGATTTGATCTTGACATGTTTTGAACAAAAATAACCAAATTGCAAATTCTTGAAAATTGAGGGACCATTCGGCAATAATGAAAAAACTGTTTTCTTGAGTTTCAAAATTGTATAAGTCATGTATAAAACATTTTGGAATTGATTTGGAATCAATTGGAATTGTATTTGACAATTTTGGACTAAAATGATTAAAATATAAAGTTTTGGGGCAAAATGGTAAATTTTGAAAAATCTTATTTTTTGGGTAAAAATTTCAGTTTTTGAGTATTGAGTTTAATTACCCAAGAAAAATAATTGAAATCGGAAAATTTTGATTTTCCGCGTTCCGCTGCGTTTACCCGAATTACCGCCCGAAACCCTTTCAACTTTGTTGATAGAAATTTGGTGAATGTGAGGGGATAACGGGTGAGTGATTGTCTGCATCCATACGTGCTAATTATTCTTTTAGTATTTTGATCTTAGTTTTCTTTTGTGTAAATTATGGGCTATAATATCTATGAGCTATTATAGTATTCAAATCTTAGTCCAGTTGAAAGATTCAGACATGTGTTCTTTCAAACAATTATCGAAGTTGTGAAACTAAGGATTCCAAATTTGTTTCAATATGCTTAACTTGTCTAACAACATAATCGGCCTTAGTTTCTATACCGCGTAAAATAGTATTTTGTGCTATAGTATTTTGAGTCTGCCAATTGAGCATTGCTTCATGATGTTTCGGTTCCTCCATTTGGCCAGTTGGAGTTACTATTGATGGCTGAACATATGGTCTGGTGGTGACTCTGGTCTGTGGATATGTTTGTTTCTCAAGAGGAAGAAACTGCTCATACTGAGAGGATGTTGGGGGAGTTAATATCATGTAAGGTATAGTTTGGGGCAAAGGTTCTGGTGCCAGAGTAGCTCTATGTGTTTCCTTACCACCCTATATGACGACTCTCATGGCCTTGATGACAGGTGAACGATACTTTGCAGAGGAGACCGCAAAGAAAGTTATATCACATAAGACCATAAAATTCTTATTATTTATATTTTTGAAAGAAAGTTTCAAAACTTATCAACATATAGTTTCTTTTATTTACATTTGTAACAAAAAAAAAAGGTTTCAATAAGTTTCATTTAAGTCCGAAAACAGAAAAGTTGAAAATATGAATTATGGTTTATTGAATAACCTAACGCCGCCTAATCTGTCCATTTAGGTGCTACAAAGAAGACTTAGGATGCCTAGTGTCACGGTCCTAGGATCAGACTAGGACGTGCAGTCACTTTACAAAGGAGCTCATGTTTCGGGACATCGGTTTAAGGTCGTTAAGGGTTATATGTATCCTTCATATACCCTTGTACTGGTGAGTTTCCATCCGTGAGGCCTTATTCGGAAGTTTGCCTGGAGATTTAGTAACGTGCTCGCTTGCCGCTAGGAGCAGGCCTAGTTGTGCAGCGTTGTGAAGGAGCCTATATTTCGGAATGCCGGATTGAGCTTGATCCAAGCCCTAAGTAACTCTTAGGGGTGGATGTACTGGGAAGTTCTCAACCGTGGGGTCCCGTTCTGAAGTTTGGCGGGAGATTTTGAGATATGCTAGCTTGCCGCTAGTCGTTAGCCTAATTTGGTGCATTGTGAAGGAGCTAACGACCCGGGGTGTCGAATCGAGTGGGACCAAGTTCCAAAGTGAATCTTATTGTCACTTGTACTGGGAAAATATCAGCCCCAGAGTTGGATTTCGAGATTTGCCGGGAGATTTTGGCAGTAGGCCCACTTTTGGTCTTTTCCGCTAAAGTGGGGGTGTTGTGGAAACCCATCAAGACGAGCTCGTTTAGAGACGAGATTTTAACCCAAAGTCGCTTATATGGTGGCTTACTGGATGCCCGGAAGAGTTCCTGAAAACTCCTCTTAAGATAGATTTTAGAGGGGGTGTGACAACTCAAGCGCTAGGTGTGTATACTGGTGAGACATGTGCAATGTCTTTAAAACCTCCTTGGGGGGGAAGCCTAGGTGAACCTTGGGTGTGGCCAAGGGGGCTTCAGTGGTCTTTGGGCTTTAGCCGTGAACCCTCTCGCCCTTAGACATCGTTGGGATAGTGTTGGAATGTTGTGATTGTGTTGGCTGGGAAAAGTGATATTTTATATCCGGTTGTGCCATTCGAGTGCCGGGTCCCGGTGCGGAACGGGCCCGCTCATGTATGCTTCGAGATAGCTTGTGACCCTTGTATCCTATATTATTTTGGGTATGTTCTCTTCCTAAACAACGTAAAATTGGGGACACAGGCTCCGAGAAGGCTGACTTACACGGGACGTGACCGTGGTAAGTGCCGCACGAGCCCTTTCTCCGTTAAGGAAAAGTTGGCCCGTGACAGTTGGTATCAGAGCCCTAGGTTGGGCAAGTGAAATGTCTACGGATGTGAGTAGATGTTATAGAGACGTTGTGAACATCGTTAGGCTAGTGTGAAGCCTCGGTAGAGAAACGGCTCGAGAGGAAGCCGGGAGAGTGCGTATTGATGCACGTAGAGAAGTGAAAATCCTAAATTGAGATGGATGGATGTAAAACAATGTGAGAGCACTTGAGATGTGCTAGTTTTATATGAGGTTGGCTCGGGTGAAGCCAAAATGTTCGGGAGAGACCCGAAATGGATGTGGAACTTGTCTATGAGAGACAAGCAAGTGGTCTATACACCGTGAAGGTGTGAGACATATCTGGGATGTATAAGTAACATCACGAGAGGGCCGATGTGATATTGGCAAGAGTATATGCGTTCATGAGAACCCTATGTGGGGTTGGTTGAAGTTTTGTGGGGTCCAAAAGAGGATGTGAGACCCTTTTCCCATGGCAGTTGAGTGCCAGGATGTGATAGAGAGTCGAGATGTGTAGTCCTCTTGTGTGAGGCAATGTCAAGGACCGAGTGTGAACCCGATGGTTCGTGTAAGTATTTTGGAAAGGTTTTATCGAGTAAAGCCTTCGTAAGACTATGAGAAATAAGTTGTTTGGATTCCTATGATTAGGAATGCCATTAGCTAAAAGCTACGAGTAGCGAGTTGTGTGGATTCTTTATAGAGGGAATGCCCTCAAATCAGGGCTACGAGTAACGAGTTGTGTGGATTCCCGTGAGTGGGGATGCCAATGAAAGAGTGATGGCTTGAGATAGGCCAAAGTAAAAGAGGGGGAGTGAGCCTGAAATGAGTCAGGTATCTCCAAAGATCCTTATGGAATCTGATAACCATTGTGTTGGTTATGTAATGATTGTGTGGGAGACCAATGTTGAATTATCTTCGTAACATAACGAGTTGCTCGTAAATGTAGGGTGCCTTACGAGTTGGAGGTGCAATGAGTTGCACAAGGGTTGCATGAAAATTGCAATTGCGAGAAATGTGAGTGTGGTCCCGGAAGGGCCGAGGTGCTTGCATTTTGGAGAATGCATGTGACATAATGCGACTACGAGTAGTCGAAATGAGAGTGTATGTACGAGTTACACGGGTGATAGGCCAGATATGTGACTTTGGCTTTGGAGTGAGTTTGAGAACGATGATTGCTTCGAGGAAGTGATCTAGTGTCGAATAAAGTTTCGTGATATGACCTTGTGAGTCAGCGTAGAATTGGCTAGAGTGCCAAAAGTGGGGTGGGAAACACCCAAGAAAATAGTACGAGTTGGCTTGGTGCCTAAGAGTACTAAGGTGAGAAGACCAAGAGTGGTCGTGGGAATGATAGAAGTTGGAAACAATTCTATCTGCGACAGTTGAGTATCGAGACAATTGAGAAGCTCATGAGAGAGCAAGTGACCCAGAGTTATGTGTGAGAACGAGATAGTTGCTAGTGATATGAGAGCAACTACGTGTGTCCAAGAGGGGACTAGTGGGAAATTAGCTCCACCATAAGCTAATTGTGGATCGGATGTGTGTTCATCTTCGGGAAACCCGATGTGCTACGCCGAGCGCCTTGAAGAACAGGTAGGCAGGGGGCCAGGGTGAAGTGAACAACCGATCTATTCATAATCAAAATGAACAAAAACCCTTTGTTTTTATCAAAACCCATTCACGTTTAAGTGTATGGAGCTTTTTTGTAAGAAGTTGCTGAATCAGAATTGAAAACTCGCATACAAGAGCGTGTAGAAAGTAGTGACCGAAATCAGAAACACTCATGCACGAGAGTTTGTATGGAGTTGTGACTGAGACTGGACACGAAAACTAATACACAATCACGTGTATGGAGTTGTTCCACAGGTAATGATGGGGATTCCTAGAAGCTGTACGAATTGTGTGTTGGGTTGATAATCCAACCATGTGCGGGAACTTGTGCCTAGTGGCAGAGTTGAGCCATTATGTCAAAACAAAGACTCATGTACGGGAGTGTATATGATGTTTTGTGTTTAGATATTATGTGCCCAATTCTTTATAAAGTTGCATGATGTTACAAACGTGGACATGTAATTTCATTCGTTGAGATAAATGACATTGCAATGTCTTCACTGTGTGCGTTACGATGGGGATTCCAAGAAGATGTGAACAATGTGTGGAATTGATAATCCTAACATGTACGAGAATAAAAGAGTTCCCAAACATGTATGGAGATAATATCAAACCCATATTGTGGTAAGTTACAGAAGTTGGAGATTTCGTCAAAAATGGTAAACCTGTGCCTAGTGCCGAAGTTGAGCCATTATATCAGAAACCAAGACTTATGTACGAAAAGCGTATATGATGTTGTTTTGTTTGGATATTGTGTGCCCATTTCGATATAGCATTGGATAATGTGGCTAACATAGACATGTGATTCCATTCATTGACATATGAATGTGGTTTCAATGTCTTCCTTGTGAGCCCATAACACACAGGTCCCAGGATCGAAAGAGATTCGTGACAAGATACAATTTGAGTTGCCATCGTTGAGGACGACGATGGATGAAGTGGGGGAGGATGTTACAATCCTAACCCTCAAATCGTGCCATCGTCGCGGACGACAATGGATGAAGTGGGGGAGGATGTTACAATATTAACCCTCAAGTTATGCCATCGTCGAGGACGACGATGAATGAAGTGGGGGAGAGTGTCACGGTCCTAGGATCAGACTATGACGTGCAGTCACTTTACAAAGGAGCTCATGTTTCGGGACATCGGTTTAAGGTCGTTAAAGGTTATATGTATCCTTCATATACCCTTGTACTGGTGAGTTTCCATCTGTGAGGCCTTATTCGGAAGTTTGCCTGGAGATTTAGTAACGTGCTCGCTTGCCGCTAGGAGCAGGCCTAGTTGTGCAGCGTTGTGAAGGAGCCTATATTTCGGAATGCCGGATTGAGCTTGATCCAAGCCCTAAGTAACTCTTAGGGGTGGATGTACTGGGAAGTTCTCAACCGTGGGGTCCCGTTCTGAAGTTTGGCGGGAGATTTTGAGATATGCTAGCTTGCCGCTAGTCGTTAGCCTAATTTGGTGCATTGTGAAGGAGCTAACGACCCGGGGTGTCGAATCGAGTGGGACCAAGTTCCAAAGTGAATCTTATTGTCACTTGTACTGGGAAAATATCAGCCCCAGAGTTGGATTTCGAGATTTGCCGGGAGATTTTGGCAGTAGGCCCACTTTTGGGTCTTTTCCGCTAAAGTGGGGGTGTTGTGGAAACCCATCAAGACGAGCTCGTTTAGGGACGAGATTTTAACCCAAAGTCGCTTATATGGTGGCTTACTGGATGCCCGGAAGAGTTCCTGAAAACTCCTCTTAAGATAGATTTTAGAGGGGGTGTGACAACTCAAGCGCTAGGTGTGTATACTGGTGAGACATGTGCAATGTCTTTAAAACCTCCTTAGGGGGGGAAGCCTAGGTGAACCTTGGGTGTGGCCAAGGGGGCTTCAGTGGTCTTTGGGCTTTAGCCGTGAACCCTCTCGCCCTTAGACATCGTTGGGATAGTGTTGGAATGTTGTGATTGTGTTGGCTGGGAAAAGTGATATTTTATATCCGGTTGTGCCATTCGAGTGCCGGGTCCCGGTGCGGAACGGGCCCGCTCATGTATGCTTCGAGATAGCTTGTGACCCTTGTATCCTATATTATTTTGGGTATGTTCTCTTCCTAAACAACGTAAAATTGGGGACAGAGACTCCGAGAAGGCTGACTTACACGGGACGTGACCGTGGTAAGTGCCGCACGAGCCCTTTCTCCGTTAAGGAAAAGTTGGCCCGTGACACCTAGTGCGTAGCATTTTTTAAGACATTGATGACTGCATTTGTAAATTTTATTATAAAAACGTGTGTTCAAAAAAGCACATAAAATTGAGAAGTGCAATTAAGTAATTTGAGTTTTTTTTTTAATTACAAATGCGAATATCAAATGATAGGTTTGCACATATGTCGGGCTTGTAACAGCCCAACCATAATTTAAGTATGGTTTATTTAAATTTAAATCAAGAAAAACACAATTGAGCACTAATTCAAAATTGAAAAATTGTGTTTTTTTCAAAATCTTGAAAACAAATTGAAAACACAAGTATTGATTTTCAACTTTTTCAAATCAGATACATTTGCCTATCTTAATTTATTTATTATTTTTCATTTCTTTCTTTAAAATAAAAAAAAATGGTTTTGAAATTAGTACTTTTGGCACGAAACACTTTCCGGGTCTCACCACGTGCAATCTGCAAAAGCAATAAAGACCGCAGCATACAAGGCCAACTGATCTTTTAACTGCTAACCGCTCCTAAGGAGCTCACTGACATTTTCAACGTCTTTGTCTCCACGTGTCAACAAATAATTTCGAGACAGCAGAATAAAAGCATTAATTATTTAAATTTTATCAATTTAAAATTAAAAGAGAAAATAAAATTGAAGACCGTTGAAAACGCCATGATGTTTGAATATTAAAAGATTTATCTTAATTTTGACTTCCATCCTCCATCGTGACAAGTAAACAAGCAACCACGAATAGCTAACTACTTCCTTAAATTAAGGATAATTAATTAATTATAAATCAAAGATTACAATTAATTTTATATCATATTGCTGCTTTTATATTAGAAAATTCATTACGGAAAATTAATTTATTCAAGATGTCGAGCCTATAAGTATAGCTATAATCAATCTCGAGGAGTGTTATTATTTATTAAAAAAAAAAAAATCACTTGCCGTGAGCGCATTTGGCAAAAAAAAAAAAGTCTAAGAAAATGTTTGATGTCACGAAAAATTACAGTAAAAAAAAAACATTTTATTTTTATTTTTTATAGTATAATAAGAAAATGGCGAAACCACCTTATATTTGATGAAACTAAATCCAGAATTTTAATCTAAAATTCTCAAATTTCAATTGGGATTCTTAACCATTTGGTTCAAGATTCATGATGATGTAAGTTAAAGCTTTATAAAAAATTCAATTGATATCAGAGCGTCTAACTTCGATTCTTAACTAGTTTAACTATGGATAGAAGTCAACCCCTTAATTGTCCCTAATTTTTTGATGTGATCAAATACCCTCATTGAAATGTTCATATAAAAGCGTTCCTCAAATCCATGGATGAGAGGGTGTGGATGTCAGTCGAGTATGGGTGGAAAGAAACCATGGTCACCATAGACGATGTTTCTACTCCTAAGGATAAATTCATCTGATTTAAAGAAGAATTTGAAGATAGTAATCGGAATAGTAAAGCTATTAATGCATTTTATAATTCTATTTGCTCCATTGAATTTAGGAGAGTCTTTATGTATGAAGTTGTCAAGGGTGCGTGCGATATCCTTGAGACTATTCATGATGGCACACTGCTCGTCAAGAACTCCAAACTTCAAGATATTGCTATAAGATTTTAAGTTGCTTGCATGAAGGAGGATGAAACCTTCGACAAGTTCTATGATGAAATTAACGATATTGTTAATTCCAGTTTCAATCTAAATGAGAATATTCATGTGAATACAATTATTAGAAAAATCCTTAGGTCACTACCTTAAAGATTCATTTCTAAGATCAGTGCAATAGAAGAGAGTGGGGACCTAGATCATCTCAAATTAGATGACCTTGTAGGTAACATTCAGGTTTACGAGAGTAAACTCTCCGGGTTCGAGAGTTTAAGAAAATAGCTATAAAAACTATGAGAGTGGAAACTCATGATTCATCAGATGATGATAAGGATACCTCACTCTCAGAGGCTGAAATATCTATGTTTGTAACGAAATTTAACAAATTCCTTTACCCCAAGAAAAGTGATTGTGACTCTGATAGAAGAGGAACCGAGAGATCTATAGATAAAAATAATCGATTTAGGACTGGAAGAAAATAGCCTAGAGATGATAGGGAAAGGAAACCTCAAGTTGTTAGATGTCATGAGTGTCTAGGCCTTGGACATATAAGATCCGAGTGTCCCACTTATATTAAGTCGAGAGGCAAGAAATTCAAGAATGTCTCTCATAGTGATGATGAATCAGAAGATGATTATACCTCTGATGACTTTTCTGAGGAGAGATGCAGTCACATTGCATTTTCTTCCAGTATTATCAGTGGGAAAAAAGCTACTAGTAATGATGTGAATGTTTGTTCAGAGTCCTCTCATGATGACCCTGAAGATGATGATGATCTTTAGGTACCTTATACTGAGTTGTATAATGAGAGCTTAGCTAATAAGAAGGCTTGTGTTGAGGTCAATAAGAATTTGAAAGAAACTGAACTCGATAGGAACGAAGTCCAAGCCAAGCTTGACAAGAACCTTATTGTTGTTGATGACCTCAATGAGAGAAATAGAGAGTTGATATATAAAGTCAAATTCTTGAAAAGAGAACTTGAAAATATTAGAACATATATATCTTTATTTTCTGATATGACTGAGAAATTAAATCACATGTTAGGCATTGGTATGCCCCCTTGTGAAGAGAAAGGTTTAGGCCTCATTAAGTCAAGTTGTTACGAGTCTTCTTCTTCTAAAACTATTTTTATCACAGCTTAGTCTCTACATAATCATGTTGAACTAACTTCTCAATGTGACTTAGGAAAGAACCTTGTTAAACAGAGTCAAGTGATCCATATTGGTATTCCTCCTTCTGTGAACCAACCTGAACCTATAGGTTACTTTGGTAAACCCTATTCTCGTCTAAGGTCACCACTGTGGCAAATCAAAGCATATTAGTGTTAGGGTTGGTGCTCTGAGCGCCAATTTTATTATGTATTTCCTTGTAAATACTAATGTAATATTTTATTATGAATAAAATGAACAGTTTCTTTTATATAACTTCTTCTTTAATATGGTAAAGACGTAACAGACCTTAGAATGATTAGTTATGATATTGTTGTAGGAACGTCCCTACTGACATTGAGTTGTATCATGACGTTGTCATTCTTAGACAGTTCATGGTCAAGGTTTACACTACTTGGTCAGTAAAGTAAACTCGTTGAGACTGGTACATGTCGTATATTGGAATATTGGATTCCGATGGTTTCTCAGTGAACCATGAGTCTTGGAGACTCGTATAGACGTGTAGGTATTTATAGCGGATAAACACTGAACGACTCACCGAATATTCTTAATGGATGGTACACCAACGTCAATAAGAATCTTCTCGGGTTGAGTGAGCATAGTGATTCTTTGACTTTAGATACCATTGTGAATATATGAGTTATCATCCACACTTAGATGGCAGTCACGTCACCGATCTATTTAGATCAAACCTCCGTCTGTTCGTTGGGTGTGGATTGATGCTCAAGATATCCTGTGTGTATCAAGAAATAATTCGTCAACTCTGTGTACAGAGCATAGGTATTCAATATGGAATTAGCAATCTGTTAAATCCATGGGCCCGTGGTACACTGTAGAAATCAGTTCTTGTGTTATTAAGGGATTGCTAATAGAAACGTCGACGTGATTATATTTATAGAAATTTGACGTTTGTATATATATCTCTGGAATAATCTAGATACCTGTGACGGAGGAATTATACGTATACAGTGACCTTGACCCATATGATTCAGAGAGTTTATCCATGTTCGTCATAATTTACGGGTGGGTGAATTATGGACACGAAATTTGATTTCGTGACGGATATGTCTGAATCTAGAGAGTCTCACCAATGAAATATACTCGTAGAGCAATAGGGCAACTGTTATGAATAATTCTAATTATTTATAACTCGTTTAATGGTTAAACGAAAAATACATGCAATCGGGATCTAACGGTCATTTCCGTAGTTAATGTGTATTTGTATTTAATACTTGATTTTATTAAATACACATTAATAATATATCAAATTATGATATTTGACATATATTATTAATATATGTATTTGAGATATTTAATGAAAATATAATACATATATTTAAGATATTTATATTTGTTATTTAATTATTTAATTGTTAAATAATTAAATTAATTAATATAACAAAAATCTTAAATAATGATTTTTCCTTTTTAATGGTTTCTTTCTATTGGTCCATTTGTTGGTTTGCTTTATTAAAGATAAGTGTTAACTTTAATTTTGTAAAATGTGGATTAATAGAAATCAAACAAAATTAAAATATTTTTTAATATTTTTTTGTTGTCAAATTCAGCAATTTGGAAAATTGAATAACAAAAATTGTTTTGTTTCATTTTTCAAGGAGAACAAAATATTTTATAAAGTGGGTTGAGAGAAAAAGGTTGAAGAAATAAAGAAAAACAAAGCTAGATTTGGAATTTTGTAAGTTTTTCACACTTTCTTCTACATGAAAATTGTTTCAATTATTCTTATCTTCAATTGTGTTGCTAAGATTGAAACTCTATTCTTTAAGTTTGTAATTTATAAGGTTGTAAGTTTGTTTGAAGGTGTTTAGCATGTATGTTTAATTAATAAGCTAATTAGGTATAATTATGCTTATTTGATTAATTAACGATTAAAGTTGCCATTCTAGAGTTTTAATTCCACTCTATTATAACCTAGAATTTTTCTTGAGTTATTTCAAGTGGTGAGACTTGTTTGGTGAATTAATGGATTGATCAAAGTGTTGAATTTGGTATAATTTATCAATTTGAGGAAATTGTAAAATTAGGGTTCATAACCCTTTCCAAATTTGGGGCTTTTCATATATATGATGTAATTTGATGTATATTTGATGTATATTAAATTTGGGATTGATTGGATTTGATCTTGAAATGTTTTGAACATTTGGGGCCAAATCGTAATTAAGAAAAGTTCAGGGGTGCTCTCGGCTTTTGTAGAACAATTGAGGGTTTGTGTTGAAATTGTATTTTCATGTATTAGACATGTATAAATTATTTTGGATTGATTTGGAATCAATTAAATATGTATTTGACTATTTAATGACCAAAATGAATAAATTACAAAACTTGGGGGTAATTTGGTAATTCTGCGCTAACCATGTAATTCCGTATAAAACCCCAACAATTAGACCCAAGAGTTTTATGTTGAACAAACAGAAAAATAGGTCTAGCAGTGCTCAACCTAGATTTGATTTTTCAAATCTAACTTGTCAAGTCTCTACTTGCTAAACAAACTCATTTCATTAGTGTGAAACTAATGATGCTAATAAGAAATTCTCAAGTGAAAGATATTCTTAAGAAAATTTAGATAAGAAAGGAAGATTTCTTCATAATAACTTCAGAATGTCTAAATATTGAAAGGATTGATGAGACTGCACTTCAGTGTGTCTTTTCTTAGATGGTGCATTCATCTCCCTACCTTGCATTTATGTGTAAATTTTAATTTTGCATGTTTTGTTTGCATTTTCTTACTATTGACTTTTATGTTAAGTACTTCGGTATAGTTATTTTTGCATGATTATATATTTTGTTTGTTTCATTTCACTAGATATGAGTGTGTGTTTTGTTTATATTGTCTACTATTTTCATTGGTATATAAGATGAAAACCTAGACATAAATTTCATAGTCGATTCCGAATGAACTCTGCACTCGATAAATAACTCTACGTACCATCGGAAAATAAAAAGCTTTTTGTTGTTTCTTTTCATCTTTTTAAACCAAAAAAAAAAAATAAATGAAAAACCAAAAGAAGTTAGTGGCTTGAAATAACATGTATAACCTTTAAGCTGTTGGATAATATGACCCATAGTGTCACTATTTGTACAGATCATAGTGATGTTGTACAAATTAATTATGTGACAAGGAAATTGCACTCTCATCATTTGTGATTAGATCACCTTAGATATATAAATGAAGAGAGGTCCATATGATTAGTTCCTGGATTGAGATGATATGAGACAGTATCAATCCACGAAGGATTAATCATTAAATATCCCTAGTCGTAGTATTATCGAGACTGGACATCAATAATGCGGAATAGGCTAGTATTGCACTTGTGCGCGTTGTGAGGGCACAACAGCATAGTTCTCATATATTTGGGTATTGGATACTCATGCAAGTGTAATAGGAGGTTGTGTTTCACCGATGGTACGGGAAACAGCTTCGCTCTGGATAGACCCCCTCGGAATCCCATTGGTAGTATGACTATGTGTTTATGGGAGTCCGACATCAGGGTAGGTGTATTTGGTCTTAACCCGAGCCCGAGTGTGATTACGAGCGCATTAGTATTTCGAATTCGAGTGCGGCAACGCAAGTCACATCAAGCGTCAAATCATTCGTCACATCAAACGTCAAATCAAATGTCGCTTTGAGTGATGTGACATCTTGTCACTTGATTGATGGAATGATGTGACTTGATGTAGTTGGTAGTGGTTGGAAAAGGCATTTGATAGGTGATGGACATATATTGTTTTATATGTGTTTGTTTGACTTTTGGAAAGTGTAAATTGTTATATTTAATTTTGGAATATATATATAACAATTACCAAAACCATTTACCAATTAATTCACCACTTTTTCTCTCCATCTCTCTCTTGTTTTCACGCCCAAAAGAGGGGCTGTTTTGCTCTCTGTTCTGCCTGTTTTGGCGTGAATGGGGAAGCCATTTTGATGGGTTTTGTGGCAAAATCCAAGTGAGCTAGCACTCCCGAGAGACATATGAAGGTGTTGGGGACACTCACCCACGAGCCGGGAATCGTTCGACGAAGATTCGGAGCTCAAATTTGATGAACAAAGCTGAAAACAGTGGGCAGAAATTCTGCACTGCAGTTGCGTTTTTGGAGACAAAAATGAGTTTTGTTTTTCACCAAATCGTCTCAACCGATCAATGTAAGTATTCTGCAACCTCTTTGATATGTATTTCACACTTCTTCATGCTTGTTTGATGATCTTGGGACCTAGAATAAATACAACAATGGCATCAAGAGCCTAGGTTCAAGCATGAAATTTTTAGGGCTAAAATTTGGGTAAACTTGTTTTGAGCATGATTTGAATGAATTGAATGTTTGAGTATGCTTATAATATGTTTAATTAAGGATTGATTGGATCAATTTAATTAAATAATGATTGGATCAATTTTCCCCAATTGATGGAGCTTGGCCGAATGGTATAAGGCATTTGGAGATTTGGAATTTTTTGATTTTGATTCATTGGATGAGTTAGAATCATGTAGGATGATGTTAATTTGAAATTAATTGGATTGAATTTTGAATTGAACAAAATCCCTAATTTGCTTATGTTGGCTGAATTCAATAATGCCCTTTAATGTCTTGGATTTTTGATTTTGATAATTGGATGTATTGGAAATCATTCGGGAAGTTAATTAGATGTCGATTGTGGAATTAATTGGATTAAATTCAAATCGGACAAAAATTACTCCCTTGGCCGAGACTTTAAGCATGGTTAATTGGTTTGATTTTTCATTTATGTGTTGGACATGTGATGATGATAATGAACATGATTAATTAAGCTAATTTAATGTTTTGGAAATATTGATTTGGGTGATTAATCATGTATTGCACTTTAGGTAATTAAATTGCGGAATTGGATTCATGTAATTTAGTTATTTAGGCCTTAAATTGGATTTGGGCTTATTATGTTATAAATGGGCTTATTGGGCTTTGTTGTACAAAGTTGGATTTGGACAAATTGGATTGGATCCAATTGGGCCCAAAGCCACTTCCGTTAAGCCCAAATACAACTTATAAACCTTTAAGTTTAATTGGGCCTAATGGGCCTAAATTGATTTCTGGGCTTATGGGGTTACTCCTTGATTGAGCTTTGGTTGCCGAAGCCCACGCCTTAAAGAAATTAATTAAAGCCCATTAGACTTGAATTGAATTGACGTTGGACGTTAATCGGGCTTTGAGACCCGACACGATTAAATTTGGAATTTAAGTCGTTAAAGGTTTATTAAATAAAGTGTAATATTTAATTTGGAATTGAATAGTGAATTAGTATTAAATACATGTTAAATTGGATTTAATGATGTAGTTTAATTTAATTCAAGAATTCGTACTTTGAGTACTTATTCGCAAAAACGAGTTTGACTCGACCAAAATCAAATCGTTGTTTGAACATTGGATGATCACATAATTATCAGATTAATTAATTTGATTAGATTGATTGATAGCATGCTTATGTGTGAATACGTGGTTGTGATGAATGAATAATGTATATCGGATGGATATTAGTCGGGTGGGGCAATTTTGGAAATTGTTGTAATAAATTCGATTTATTAAATTGGACCTGCGTGTCCAGCCTTATCACCTCTATTCTCTTTGTATTCTCTTCTCACCTATTCCCCTCAATGTAAATGAGGTTTCTTTAGAAGTGTAGTGTAAGGGGTAGAAGTAATACAAGTGCTAGCTTGAGTGAGAAAGTGAGAGATTTGATCTAAGATCAATGTATTAAGTATCCATCCGCATATCATTATTATTTTATTTCATACTCGCTTTATTATGTATTTAGAATGCATGTTTAATGGTGTATGATGATGAGACCTTAACAAAGATAATGAAATTGGTAGCCAATTTGCACGCGAAAAGCCCTCATCAAATATCATGCGTCTTTTCCTTCCATTGAGTGATTCTTACTCAAGATCCTAGATTGGCATGGGTGGTTGGCCAAAGTCAAGCCCTTGTCCGTCGAAGATGTGTTTGAATCACGAGGCTTTGTTCCATATTGGTGTCTTGTCCAAGTTGTGGTTTGTTGGCCAAAGTCAAGACCACTTCTTGTCCATCGACATTGATTACGAAGCTTCCATGGTCAATGGGTCCACGCTTGACTGTGATCACTAGGTTTGTTGTGCCAAAACCAAAGCCTAGTTGATTCAGAGGAAAAAGGTTAGGGTATATATTGGATATATAGGCATATATAAGATATATGTTTAAGACTTGGATGTCCACCTACTGGATCTAGGAGTTGGATTAGATCCAATTGATCTTAGAGATCTACCTAGTTAATTATCATACAATTTGTTGGCCAAAGTCAAGATTGTGTGATATTTAACGGGATCCTAGCCCACTAGGAAACACGGTTTCCCGAGTACTCGACAGAGGGTTAGAGGCTCGACGAAAAATAGTGGGAGGCAAGAATTGAATTTGCAATATTCGTTCAATTACTCGCCATACGCGCTCATTCAAATATCACTCGTCATATAAATTAAATGTTAGTTGGACTAATATTTAAATTGTTGTTTTAGTAAACAGTTGGACTGTATTATAGTTGATTATATATAATTGGATTATATTAATCAATATATTTGAATTAATTAATTTCAGTTTACAGTTGATTTTATAATTGGATTATAGTAATCAATGTAATTGAGGTTAATTAATTTGGATTATATTTGATTATATAGTTGGACTATTATAATCATTATAATATATATAGTACCACTAATCATTGATTAAATAGTTGGACTATTGTAATCAATATAAAATTGAAAATTTGGATATTTAAAATATAATATGGGATTAAAATATTTTAAATGATTTAATTTTCAAATTGGGAATAAATAATAGGTTACTTTATTTGATAAAATAACTTATTATACCTTAAGCCCAAAATTAAGCAATATAAGTAGAGCATAAAATCTTTGGAAGATTTATGTGATGATGACTTTAGTGCTTAATTTAATATACATGTCATAAATCTAATTTTAGATTTAAGAAGTATTAAAATTGCAATTTATAATTCTTGGAGAATTAATTGACTATTCTAGAGGAGATAAAGTCAAAATTTACAATTGGGCATGTAGCACGAGGTGCACATTGTTTCGATATTGTAAAAACCCAAGGCTTGGCCTAAGGTTCCTGAAATATTAAAAAGGATAATTGACATATCCCAAAGTGACTACCATTTGGATATGGCAGACACGAAGGAATTAAAGAAAGGGCAAGGCTCTTACTTTAAAAATGATTGTCAAAGTTATGTTCACTACTAGTATTGAAATTAGATTTTAAATACTTAGTGTGGTACATAAAATATATGTATTGATGTTCAGAATCTGCTTTGAGCAGGATACTGACTTCAAGCTGAGATTGCTCTGCGAATCAGAAACGGGACGGAAGTCGCTGTTTCGACCGTAGAAACCTAAGTTTAGGAACTACCCTTCGGGTGTGTACTTAAATTAGGAACTGTTATAATGTAACTAGTTTGACTAGAGACATTATCTCTATATCAGTGTTTAATCCTTTGTGGATAAACCTTTATATTCTAGAACACTAAGTGTTTCATTATATAAAGATGATACTGAGATAAACACATTAGATGTGAATAACAGAATTTATATTTTGAATATAATTAAAATCTCAAACATATAAAATGACAAATAAATAGCTCAAATTGATTTAATCAATAGAGACTTATTTGTGGCATTGTTGTCTGGGACACAATTAAACAAGACTCGTATATCCGCACTTTTGAAGAGTGGGTACTAGGACTGATTTGACTATTCAAATAAAGTCTACGAATCTAGTTTGTTAGGTAAAGTACATAAAACACTATTTACTTGGTAATAGTGTAAGTGCCACCGATCTATTAGCCCTATTCATGGTGAAGTTAGTGGGCCCATATCTAGCTAGGCTAGATGTGAACATGAATGTTTCGTGACCTTAACGGATGTAGCATCACGTTATGGTTATGTGTTTCTTCTGAAGAACACAGATCGAAAACTTTTAGAGTTTCGACACGAAGTAGATAAACAGATCGACTATAGTATTATGCCGTCACGGTAAGACCGTAATGAAAATACTTAAGCAGTAAGTTTCAAACATACATGAAAGAGTATAGTATTCTTTCAGATGAGGACTCCTCCCGAGACACGTCAGTTAGACGGTGTGTCCGAACGAAAACCGAATTTGTTGGACATGATAAGGTTTATCACGAGTCGCTCTGAGCTATCATTTCCTTCAACAGGATATGTATTAACAGTGCAAAACTTATTTAGAATAAGGTTCCATATAAATCTGTTTGACAGATATCATATTGGATATGAACAGGAAAGAAACATGGTTTCTCATTCCTAATAATTTGGGTATGCCGGGCATAACGTTTGGATGATACCAAACTAAAGACCCAAATTGGATAAGTGCCAAATATAGGTTATCCTAAGGGAAACCATAAGTATAGTACTTATAAATCTCGCATGAGAACAATATGATTGTTGCTCACCATGCGGTTTTCCAAAGAGGAATAGCGATATGCAGTGGTCAGTGGGAGGATAGTGATACTCGATGAAAATCGGAGTAATACTATTCAAGGCACGAAGTCCATATTGGAACACAAATAGTTCATCAATGATGAAACTAAACCATTAATCTTCAAATACATAAGAACCGCGTAGATCGGAGAAAATCAGAAAACAACCTGGGGTATGGGTTTCTGAAGTAACCCCTTAAAGATGTAAATCTTATGGAGGTATACCAACCGACTACGTACAAGGAAGTGATACAAGGTATCAACTCCCTTTTGTGGCAAAGTGCCATAAGTCCGAAATGGATTCCATGTATAACAACTATGTTTGGATACTAGTTGTTGTACCGCAAGGCATTGTGCCTATTGGTACTGTAAACGTCTTCAAGGAAGACATACATGGATGGCAACATACCAACGTACAAAGCTAGGCTTGTGACGGAAAGGTATCGTTATCAACGTTATGTTAATAACGGTTCAACCTTTTACCTGTTGCCATAGTAAATCCATTTTGATGATGCTTATTGATACTGCATATTTCATTTATGAAATGTGTCAGTTAAGATCAAAATCGCCTTCCTGAAAAGGAAACCTTTTGGAGGATGCTTACAACATCCTGACGATTTTGTATAACCGACAACAAGGTTTGCGGGTTATTCGATCCATGTTTGGATTGAAGCAAGCATAAGGTTCTTGGAACCGACGTTTTGAAATAATCATAATGGTTTATGATTTGACTCAAAACGAAATAATTCTTGTGTATATAAGGAGGTTAGTGAGCGCACTGACAGTGAAATTCCCATAAAGCAATTGGTGGAAGCTTGGCTTTCATAGATATTCTCCGTAGAATTCTGGGGAGTAACAACCTTTATTCAAGGAATAAAGATCTACTATGATAGATTTGGAGTTGTTAACACTCTCTGGGAAATTGTACATTTAAAATGTACTTGATATGGTGTCTCATACGCTTTGAGCATATGGAGTCACAATCAGGACAATCCAAGTGATAGTCACTGGATTGAAGTTAAGGACATCTATTAGTATCTTAGAGAACTAAAGATGTTGTCTAAAACTATGGAGAAGAAGAACTTGAAGTGACTGGGATCACTGCTGCAAGTTTCCAAACAGTTTAATACTACTGTACTATAAAGTTTGAAAAACGGGACAGTGAGCTGGAAATCTTCCGAGCAAGATACTGTTGCCGAATAAACAACAAATGCGGATTATTGCTGCGGCTGAGGCAGCAATAGAAGCCATTTGGGTCGATAATAAATCTAATTAGATTAGATATAGTTCTGTTAGCAGCTGAGCTATGCTTTATCACAAGGCTAAGGAATTAAAGGTCTCATCGACGATCCAGATATATACTTCTATATTCATCTGATTCGTTCGGATCATACATCGTGGGGATGTGATGATCGTATAAATCGCATCAGACGATAATCATGGAAATCCGCTGACGAAAACCTTTTCTCAGCAATTTGAACGAACCGTACATAGTTCGGGTGTACGACACTTGAGTGACTGGCTATGTGCCAAGTGGGAGATTGTTGGATAATATGACCCATAGCGTCACTATTTGTACAGATCATAGTGATGTTGTACAAATTAATTATGTGACAAGGAAATTGCACTCTCATCATTTGTGATTAGATCACCTTAGATATATAAATGAAGAGAGGTTCATATGATTAGTTCCTGGATTGAGATGATATGAGACAGTATCAATCCACGAATGATTAATCATTAAATATCCATAGTCGTAGTATTATCGAGACTGGACATCGATAATGCGAATAGGCTAGTATTGCACTTGTGCGCGTTGTGAGGGCACAACAGCATAGTTCTCATATATTTGGGTATTGGATACTCATGCAAGTGTAATAGGAGGTTGTGTTTTTCACCGATGGTACGGGAAACAGCTTCGCTCTGGATAGACCCCCTCGGAATCCCATTGGTAGTATGACTATGTGTCTATGGGAGTCCGACATCAGGGTAGGTGTATTTGGTCTTAACCTGAGACTTGCACCGCTAATGCTTACGACAATCAATATACTTTAGTTGAGGTCGTCCAGGGCTGTAACAGGTTCTGTGTACGCCGATACTTGGTATATTGAGAATCGTAGAGTATTGGGTGTGATGTCAAGACGGAAGTATCACTCCAGTCATAGTGGAGATGATGTCACGTAGGATACGGTATTAGTGCTCTTAAGTGCTGTGCGCGCGGCCAATCGCGATATGACTAGGTCATATATATCCGATTATAGAGACTAATTACTAGACATCCGACATGTGCTTCGTACGGGGCAGACACAACTCCATCCAGCCCCAGGCCTAGCACGTGACAGTCCGATACTGGATCGAAATACGCAATACTACGGTATACTACGCTTGATATAGATCGCTTATTCCTGTAAGCATGTTTCCGGAGAATTGGGTAGGCATGGCGCTTTGCTAGAGGCCAACCTTGTCTTGTGAATCGGTGTAAACGTGGTACGAGGTACTTACGTGTTCGGATAGTCCGACGACCCGATTTACTGCCAACATATCCGGGGATCTCATGGGTCGCGTCCCAATGATACACCGATGAAGTATGGCTCGCACTTTAATTAATCTGGGATTAATTCAATGAGAGAGAAAATTAATCTGGGATTAATTACGGAGATATTTTATCTGGGATAAAATATCGTCTAATGAGAGAAAATGATTAATTTGGAATTAATCGGTAAAGTTAATATATTCGATATATTGAACGAAATTAGATTTCGACGCGGAATTGAAATTAGATTTTAATTCGGGCGAACGAATTAATTTAGAATTAATTCGTTGGCGACGTGAATAGTGAAATCGCTAGGCGTAATCATTTAATTACGACGCAACGGTAAATTCGCTAATTAGGATTTAGCGAACCCGAGCCCGAGTGTGATTGCGAGCGCATTAGTATTTCGAATTCGAGTGCGGCAACGCAAGTCACATCAAGCGTCAAATCATTCGTCACATCAAACGTCAAATCAAATGTCGCTTTGAGTGATGTGACATCTTGTCACTTGATTGATGGAAGGATGTGACTTGATGTAGTTGGTAATGGTTGGAAAAGGCATTTGATATGTGATGGACATATATTGTTTTATATGTGTTTGTTTGACTTTTGGAAAGTGTAAATTGTTATATTTAATTTTGGAAAATATATATAACAATTACCAAAACCATTTACCAATTAATTCACCACTTTTTCTCTCCATCTCTCTCTTGTTTTCACGCCCAAAAGAGGGGCTGTTTTGCTCTCTGTTCTACCTGTTTTGGCGTGAATGGGGAAGCCATTTTGATGGGTTTTGTGGCAAAATCCAAGTGAGCTAGCACTCCCGAGAGACATATGAAGGTGTTAGGGACACTCACCCACGAGCCGGGAATCGTTCGACGAAGATTCGGAGCTCAAATTGATGAACAAAGCTGAAAACAGTGGGCAGAAATTCTGCACTGCAGTTGCGTTTTTGGAGACAAAAATGAGTTTTGCTTTTCACCAAATCGTCTCAACCGATCAATGTAAGTATTCCGCAACTTCTTTGATATGTATTTCACACTTCTTCATGCTTGTTTGATGATCTTCGGACCTAGAATAAATACAACATAAGCATATGATCATGCTATGTAAGATAATTGGCTATGCATGTATGATATGCTTATGTTCCTTAATGCTTTGTGTGCATAAGTGCGTGTGATAAAAATATAGGAAATGATTTCTCGAGCGGCGGAAGCGTGTTTTTCCCCTATATTGCTGAAACTGTCCAACTCTATTGGACTTGTTTTGCTTTTGTTTATGATGATTTTTCTAGTCCCGAACAGCAACCCAAAAATTGAACTTTTTGCACACTGAAACTTCCTTTTACGCGCGCACAGCTCACTGTTTTGGTGCTGGCTGTTTGTGATTTTTTAGTCACTGTTTTGGATAAAATAATCACCTATAAACAGTCATTTGTGTTCCCAAAAAATTTTGCGCGAAAACACAACAAAACAAAACACCAGTAAGGCATGCAAAGTGCGGCCGTTAGCAGATTTTTCTGCTCAGTGTCGTGACCTACAAAAAGGATAGAAGGGAGTTTTATATTGTTTTCCAAGAAATTTTATGTGCTATATCTCGCAACCAACAAATGGAAGTGTGAGTTTCACTCACAAAAATAAATCTCTAAACACTTTAGAGAATAGAGTTGTCACACATAATTTTTCTTTTCTTTTCTTTTGTCTCAACTCTTGAGAGAAAATGAAGAATAAGGAGGCTATAGTTTCTTGGAATGAGATTACCTAAAAAGATAACTATTTTTTTTTATATTTAGGGTTTTAATTTTTCAAAACATGACACGAATCCTAAGCATTCCCTAGTCAATTTTTGGCCACCCCCAATTTATAACAACAAATTGATTCTATTTTTATGGGTGTTCATAGGGTCGGGTTAACCCGTGACCCGACCCGACCCGCGCGGGTCCAAAAAAAATTGGAAATTTTCAACCCGACCCAAAATTTTCGGGTTTGGCAACGAGTTTGATACTAAAACCTGACCCTATAGTATTTATATTATTTTTCTAAAAAATTTATTATTATTTTAAAGTTTTTACTTTTATTTCATTTTTTTATTATTTTTGTTGTATTAGAACTTTATATTTATGATAATTTTTTAGACATAAAATAATAAATATTTTTATTTCAAAATAATTAATTCATTAAAAAAATTATTTTTTGCTGCCGTCCCGACCCGAACCCGATCGAGTTCCACTTTCGCGTGACCCGACCCGATCGGGTCTCATAAAATTTCAAAAAACCCGACCCGTGAACACCCATACTATTTTTAATGTCTCAATAATGACATTAATATGTTACCAATTAAAAAAATGTAACTACTAATTTTGTAATGACGAGTTTTAAAATCAAATATTTAAACTCATTCATTTCCAAAAATTATATATTAAATTATAAAATATAATTTAATAATTACAAACTTTTTAATACATTAAATGATTATCTCATAATCATTTATATTATGGAAAAAAACTATTTATTAAATTTAATATAAGTTTCAAGTGTGACTTTAATTATTAATCATATTAATAATTATAATACATGTGAGTTTATAATTGGACTATCAATCAATCTAATCAAATTAATTAATCTGATAATTAGTGATCATCCAATGTTCAAACAACGATTTGATTTTGCGCGAGTCAAACTCGTTTTTGCGAATAAGTACTTAAAGTATGAATTCTCAAATTAAATTAAACTACATCATTAAATCCAATTAAATATGTATTCAATTTTAATTCGCTATTTAATTCCAAATTAAACATTACACTTTAATAATAAACCTTTTACGACTTAAATTCCAAATTTAATCGTTACGGGTCTCAAAGCCCGATTAACGTCCAACGTTAATTTAATTAAAGTCCAATGGGCTTTTAATTAATTTCTTGAGGCGTGGACTTTTGGTCAACTCGGGTCGAACCAAATAACCAAAATCCAATCCGGGAGTTACCCCATAAGCTCAGAAATCAATTTAGGCCCATTAGGCCCAATTAAACTTTAAAGGTCCATTAAGTCGCATTTGAGCTTTATGGATGCGGCTTTGGGCCAATTGGATCCAACCCAATTTGCCTAAACCCAACTTAGTACAACTAATCCCAATAAGCCCAATAACAACATTTCAAGCCCAATTTCCAAAATTAGCCCAATTCAATTAATTGTCAAATTCCAAATTCTCAATTTAATTACCTAAAGTGCATTACACAATTAATTATCCATTAGCATTCCTAAAACATCAATTAGCCTAATTAATCATGCTTATCAATATTAAATCATGTCCAACATAATTTAATTAAAATCAAACCCAATACATGCTCAATAACTCTCGGCTTTTAGGGATTATTTGTGTCTGATTCGGTTTCAATCCAATTAAATCCACAATCGACATTAAATCACATTCTCGAATGATTCTAACTCATCCAGTGAATCAAAAATCAAAAACACCAAGTCATTTAGGGCTCTCTAACTCTCGGCCAACACCAAGAAAATTGGGGAAATTTGTTCCAAACACAATTTCAATAAATTGATCCAATCAATCCTCAATTCAAACACATTTAAGCATACTAATTCATCCAATTTCATTAATCATGCTCAAACACAAGTTTACACAAATTTTAAGCCCTAAACTTTTTCATGCTTTTCCTTGCTCATGATACCATTGTTGGAGTTTACTAAGGTCCCAATGATCAAAAAAAGCATGAACATGTGTGAATACAATCGAGAAAGTCTCGGAATACTTACATCGATCGGTTGAGCGACGCTTTAGGCAACAAAATCACTTTCTGTTCACTGTTTTCTATTCATCAGCAGTGGCTGCTGTTTTGCTCCTCATTTTCGGCCATTGGAGGTCCTTGAACAAGCTCCAAGCTTCGTTGAACGATTCCCGGCTCATGGGTGGACTTCCCTATCACCTTCACATGTATCTCGGAGTGCTAGCTCTCTTGATTTTGCCACAAAAATCAAACACTTGCTTCCCTTTTCCTTCAAGACTCACGGCAGTTCACTGCCAAGAACAAAAGAAATTTTGCCCTCCAAGGGCGTGAAGAAGAGAGGAAAATGGAGGGAGAGAGATAAAATGTGTAATGGATAAATTGATTTCCAAAATCAATTAATAAAAAACATATACCAAATTTTGAAAAAGCTTTCAAAAAGTCAATTACAATTTGGCTCCAAGTTTTGGCATTAAATGCTATACACCTACTCACATCAATCCATCAATCAATGAATGGTAACATCACTCAAAGTGACATGATTTGACGCTTGATGTGACGCTAGAAGCGACTAGTGATTTGACGCTTGATTTAACTTGCGTGCCGCACTCGAATTCGAAATGCGAATGCGCTCGTAAATAATCTCGGGCTCGGGTTCGCTAATTCTAAATTAACGAATTTTCTGTTGCGTCGTAATTAAATGATTACGCCTAGCGAAGTCACTATTCACGTCGCTAACGAATTAATTCTAAATTAATTCGTTCGCCCGAATTGAAATCTAATTTTAATTCCGCGTCGAAATCTAATTTCGTTTAATATATCAAATATATTAATTTACCGATTAATTCCAAATTAATCATTCTCTCTCTTTAATGATATTTTATCCCAGATAAAATATCTCCGCAATTAATCCTAGATTTATTTTCTCTCTCTCTTCTAATTAATCCCAGATTAATTAAAAGTGCGAGTCATACGTCATCGGTGAATCTTTGGGAAGCGACCCATGAGTTCCCCGTATATGTTGGCAGTAAATACGGTCGTCGGACTATCTGAACACGTAAGTACAAAGTACTATGTTTATACCGATTTACAAGACAAAGTTGGCTTCTAGCAAAGCGCCATGCCTACCCAATTCTCCAGAAATATCCTTACAGGAATAAAGGATCTATATCAGACGTATAGATATACTAGTATTGCGTATTTCTGTCCAGTATCGGATGATCACATGCAAGGCCTGGGGCTGGTATAGTGTCTGCCCCGTACGAAGCATATATTGGATAACGAGCAACTAGTCTCTTTATTATCAGATAATCATGACCAAGTCATAATATCCCGACGGTTGCAACCTTTTTAGAGAACCAGTTCTGTATCCCTACGTGATCATCAAATTCATATGACTGGAGTGACACTTCCATCTTGACATCACACCCAACACACTACGATTCTCAATATACCCAGCATTGGCATACACAGAACCTGTTCAAGCCCTGGACGACCGCAACCAAAGTATATTGATTGTCGCAAGTATTAGCGGTGCAAGTCTCAGGTTAAGACCAAATACACCTACCCTGATTTCGGACTAACATAGACACATAGTCATACTACCAATGGAATTCCGAGGGGGTCTATCCAGACTGAAGTTGTATCTCGTACCATCGGTAAAACACAACCTTCTATTACACATGCATGAGTCTCCTATACCCAAATATATGAGAACTATGTCGTTGTGCCCTCACAACGCGCACAAGTGTAATACTAGTCTTTTACGCATTCATCGATGTCCAATCTCGATAATGCTCTGACTAGGGATGTTTAATGATTTATCCTTCATGGACTGATACTGTCTCATATCATTCTCAATCCAGGAATAAATCACAGGGACCTCCTGTCATTTATATATCTAGGTGATCTAATCACAAATGATAAGAGTGCAATCTCCTTTGTCACATAGTTAATTTGTACAACAACACCATGATCTGTACAAATAGTGATGCTATGGGTTATAATTGTCCAACAATCTCTCATTTGTCCTATAGTCAGTCACTCGAGTGTCTTACACCCGAACTATGTACGGTTGGCTCTAATTGCTGAGAAAAGACTTTCGTCAGCGGATTTGCATGATTATCGTCTGATGTGATTTATACGATCATCACATCGCCACGATGTATGATCCGAACGAATCAGATGAATATCGAAGTATATATCTGGATCGTTGATGAGACCATTAATTCTTTAGCCTGTGCTCAAGCCTAGCTCAGCTGCTAAAAAAATTATATCTAATCTAATTAGATTTATTATCGACCCAAATGGCTTCTATTGCCGCCTCAGCTGCAGCAATAACCTGCATTTGTTGTTTATTCGGTAACAGTATCTTGCTTGGAAGATTTCCAGCTCACTGTATCGTTATTCAAACTTTGTAGTACCGTTTGCGACTTATAGTCGTCTTTATTGGTTTAGGAAACTTGCTACAGTGATCCCAGTCACTTCAAGTTCTCCTTCTCCATAGTATAAGATAGCATATTTAGTTCTCAAAGAAACTAACGGATGTTCTTACTTTCAATCCAGTGACTATCACTTGGATTGGCCTGTTTGTGAATCCATATGCTCAAAGCGTATGAGACACAGGTCACGTACATTTTTCAATGTACGGGTTCTCGGAGAATTTTCTCGAAAGCCAAGCTTTCACCGATTATTATTGTGGGAATATCATTTCCAAGAAATGATGTATTTTATCATTATTGTATAGGACAGCCACTGTCAGTGCGCTCCCACTAACCCTCTTATATACACAAGAATCTTTTCGTTTTGAATTAAATCATGCTCCATTATGATTACCTCAAAACGATAATTTCAAGAACCTAATGCGTGCTTCAATCCAAACATGGATCGAATAACCTGCAAACCTTGTTTGCTTGTTATGGTACGAAAAGACCGACAGGATGTTGTAAACATCCTCGAAAAGGTTTCCTTCTCAGGAAAGTGATTTTCCCGTTATGCTGACATATTTCATAAATGAAACATGCAGCTTTAGCAAGCATTATCCAAATGGATTTACCGTGGCAACAGGTAAAAGGTTGAATCGTAATCAACACAATGTTGATAACGATACATTTCCGCTAAAAGCCTAGCTTTATACATTGGTATGTTGTCTTCCATGTATGTCTTCCTTGAAGACTTATATAGTACCAATAGGCACAATGCCTTGTGGTACATCAACTAGTATCCAAACTTAGTTGATTTACATGGAATCCATTTCGGATATCATGACACTTTTTCATAATAGGGAGTCGATACCTTGTATCACTTCCTCATACGTAGTCAGTTGGTATACCTCAATAAGATAGACATCTTTATGAGGTGAGATCAGATACCCATGCCCCAGGTTGTTTTCTGACTCTCTCTGACATACGCGGTGTTCTTGTGTATACGAAGATTATGGTATAGTTTCATCCTTGATGAACTATATGTGTTCCATGGAATTGGTGCCTGGAATAGTATTACTCCGATTTTCATCGAGTTTTACTATCCTCCCACTTACCACTGCATATCGGTATTCCTCAAAGGAAAACCGCATGGTGAGCAACAATCTAATTGTTCTCTAGTGAGAGTTGTATAAGTACTATACTATGGTATCCCTAGGATAACCTACAATTGACACTTATCCAATTTGGGTTTTAGTTTGGTATCATCCAAACATATGCTAAGCATTCCCAAATTTTCAGGATTGAGAACTCGGTTTCTTTCATGTTCATATCTAATATGAAATCTGTCAAACAGATTTTTATGGAACCTTATTCACAATAAGTTCTACACTGTTTATAGTTTATCCGTTGAAGGAAATGGTAGCTCAGAGCGACTCATGATTAACCTTATCATGTCCAACAAAATTCGGTTTATCCGTTCGGACACTGTCAAACTGACGTGTTCCGGGAGGAGTCCTCATTGAAATAATACTATACTCTTTCAAGTATATTAGAAACTTATTACTTAAGTATTTTCCATTACGGTTCTTACCGTGATGATATAATACTTTAGCCGATCTGTTGTCTATTTCGTGTCGAAACTTTAAAAGTTTCTGATTTGTGTTCCAAAAGAAACACATAACCATAACGCGATGCCACATCCGTAAAGGTCACGAAATATTCATATCCACCTCTAGCCTAGCTAGACATGGGCCCACTTGCCTCACTATGAACTAAGGCTAACATATTGGTGGCATTTGCACTTTTACCAAGTAAATAGTGTTTTAGGCACTTTGCCCAATAAACTAGATTTGTAGACTTTATTTGATTGGAATCAAATTAGTCCTAGTACCCACTCTTCAAAAGTGTGGATATACGATTCTTGTTTGATTGTGTCCCAGACAACAATGCCACAATTAGTTTCTTCTGATCAAATCAGTTCGAGCTATTTGTTTGTCACGTTATATTTTTGAGATTTTTTATTTATATTCAAAATATAAATATTGTTATTCACATCTAATTTGTTTATCTCAATATCATTTTTTTATATAATAAAACACTTTTAGTGTTCTAGAATATAAAGGTACACCTACAGCGGGTTATACACTGATATAGAGATAATGTATCTAGTCAAACTAGTTACATTATAACAGTTTCCAAATTTAGGTTCACACCCGAAAGTAGTTCCTAAACTTAGGTATCTACGTGATTGAAACAACAATTTTCGTCATGTTTCCAATTCGCAGATAAATCTCTATTGAAGTCAGTATCCTGTTCAAAACAGATTCTGAACATCAATACATATATTTTATGTACCACACTAAGTATTTAAAATATAATTTAATACTAGTAGTGAACATAATTATGACAAACATATTTGAAGTCAGAGCTTTGCTCATTCTTCAATTCCTTCATGTCTGCTTTTCCAAACGGCAGTCACGATTCCGCGATCCCGTTTGCCACAATTAGGCAGACATTTTGGGATATGTCATTATCTTCCTAGAAGATTATAATGACTTTGCCTTTGCCCTTTTTCACATTCCAGTAGCATTGGTCAAGCCTCGCGGTTTCTAGAATATCGAAGTAAGGTGCGCCTTGCGCTACTTGCCTAATTGCAAAGTTTGACTTTATCTCCTTAAGAATAGTCATTAACTCTCCAAGAGTTATTCATTGCAATTTAGTACTTCTAAAATCTAAAGATAGATTAATGAAGATCCTTCAATTTCATCATCATACTTTAAGGATTTAATCCTTAGTTCTGATTCAGAAATTAATGAGTCTACTGGGACAAGCTAAATGAATTAAGCACTAAAGTTATCATCACATGATCTTCCAAAGATTATGTTCTATTGTTTGCTTAACTCCAGGCTTTAGGCCTAATATGTTATTTTATCAAATAAAGTAACTTATTAGTTTCCAGGACCATCCTGAAATTTTATTCCCAATTTGAAAATTAAACCATTTAAATACATTTTCCCTAGGATTATGTTTTAAATGCTAATCTTTCGATTTTATCTTGATTTTAATAGTCCAACTATTTAATCAACGATTTCGGTATTATTTATTATAATGATTACAATAGTCCAACTATTTAATCAACTATAATTTAATAGATTAAAACCAATTATATTAATCACTATAATCCAATTATAAAATCAAACTAAAATGAATAGTTTGAATATAGTCCAACTATTTATTAAAACAACAATTTAAATATTAGTCCAACTAACATTTAATTTATAACGACGAATGATATTTGTTTGAGCGCATATGGCAAGTAATTAAACGAATATTGCAAATTCAATTCTTGCCTCCCACTATTTTTCGGCGAGCCTCTAACCCTCTGTCGAGTACTCGAGATACTGTGTTACCTAGTGGGCTTGGATCCCGTTAAATATCACACAATCTTGACTTTGGCCAACAAATTGTATGATAATTAACTAGGTAGATCTCTAAGATCAATTGGATCCAATCCAATTCCTAGATCCAGTAGGGGGACATCCAAGTCCGAAACATATATCTTATATATGTCAATACATCCAATGTATTACCTAACATTTTTCCTCTGAATCAACTAAGTCTTGGCTTTGGCACAACAAACTTAGTGATCCCAGTTTAAGCGCGACCCATTGACCATGGAAAGCTTCGTAATCAATGTCGATGGACAAGAAGTGGTCTTGACTTTGGCCAACAAACCACAACTGGACAAGACACCGATATGGAACAAAGCTCTCGTGATTCAAACACATCCTCGACGAACAAAGGCCTTGACTTTGGCCAACAAGCCAATGCCAGTCTCGGATCTTGAGTGAGAATCACTCAATGGAAGGAAAAACGCTTAATATTTTGTGAGGGTTTTTCGTGTGCAAATTGGCAACCAATTTATTATCTTTGTTAAGGTCTCATCATCATACACCCTTAAACAAGCATTCTAAACACAAAATAAAGTGCATATGAATAAAGTAATAATGATATGCGGATTGATACTTTACACAATGATCCTAGATCAAATCTCTCCCTTTCTCTCTCCCGCTAGCACATGTATCACTTCTACCCGTTACACTATACTTCTAAAGAAACCTCATTTACATTGAGGGGAATAGGTGAGAAGAGAATACAAAGAATAATGAGGTGATAAGGCTGGACTCGCAGGTCCAAATAATAATCAAATTTTTTACAACAATTTCTAAAATTGTCTCACCCATCTAATATCCATCCGATATACATTATTCATGCATCGCAACCATGTATTCACACAAGCATGTTATCAATCAATCTAATCAAATTAATTAATCTGATAATTAGTGATCATCCAATGTTCAAACAACACAACGATTTGATTTTGCGCGAGTCAAACTCGTTTTTGCGAATAAGTACTTAAAGTATGAATTCTCAAATTAAATAACTACATCATTAAATCCAATTAATATGTATTCATTTTTAATTCGCTATTTAATTCCAAATTAACAGTACACTTTAATAATAAACCTTTTACGACTTAAATTCCAAATTTAATCGTTACGGGTCTCAAAGCCCGATTAACGTCCAACGTTAATTTAATTAAAGTCCAATGGGCTTTTAATTAATTTCTTGAGGCGTGGACTTTTGGTCAACTCGGGTCGAACCAAATAACCAAAATCCAATCCGGGAGTTACCCCATAAGCTCAGAAATCAATTTAGGCCCATTAGGCCCAATTAAACTTTAAAGGTCCATTAAGTCGCATTTGAGCTTTATGGATGCGGCTTTGGGCCCAATTGGATCCAACCAATTTTGCCTAAACCCAACTTAGTACAACTAATCCCAATAAGCCCAATAACAACATTTCAAGCCCAATTTCCAAAATTAGCCCAATTCAATTAAATTGTCAAATTCCAAATTCTCAATTTAATTACCTAAAGTGCATTACACACATTAATTATCCAATTAGCATTCCTAAAACATCAATTAGCCTAATTAATCATGCTTATCAATATTAAATCATGTCCAACATAATTTAATTAAAATCAAACCCAATACATGCTCAATAACTCCTCAACTCGGCTTTTAGGGATTATTTGTGTCTGATTCGGGTTCAATCCAATTAAATCCACAATCGACATTAAATCACATTCTCGAATGATTCTAACTCATCCAGTGAATCAAAAATCAAAAACACCAAGTCATTTAGGGCTCTCTAACTCTCAACTCTCGGCCAACACCAAGAAAATTGGGGAAATTTGTTCCAAACAATTTCAATAAATTGATCCAATCAATCCTCAATTCAAACACATTTAAGCATACTAATTCATCCAATTTCATTATCATGCTCAAACACAAGTTTACACAAATTTTAAGCCCTAAACTTTTCATGCTTTTCCTTGCTCATGAACCATTGTTGGAGTTTACTAAGGTCCCAATGATCAATAAACAAGCATGAACATGTGTGAATACAATCGAGAAAGTCGCGGAATACTTACATCGATCGGTTGAGCGACGCTTTAGGCAACAAAAATCACTTTCTGTTCACTGTTTTCTATTCAGCAGTGGCTGCTGTTTTGCTCCTCATTTTCGGCCATTGGAGGTCCTTGAACAAGCTCCAAGCTTCGTTGAACGATTCCCGGCTCATGGGTGGACTTCCCTATCACCTTCACATGTATCTCGGAGTGCTAGCTCTCTTGATTTTTGCCACAAAAATCAAACACTTGCTTCCCTTTTCCTTCAAGACTCACGGCAGTTCACTGCCAAGAACAAAAGAAATTTTGCCCTCCAAGGGCGTGAAGAAGAGAGGAAAATGGAGGAGAGAGAGAGATAAAATGTGTAATGGATAAATTGATTTCCAAAATCAATTAATAAAAACATATACCAAATTTTGAAAAAGCTTTCAAAAAGTCAATTACAATTTGGCTCCAAGTTTTGGCATTAAATGCTATACACCTACTCACATCAATCCATCAATCAATGAATGGTAACATCACTCAAAGTGACATGATTTGACGCTTGATGTGACGCTAGAAGCGACTAGTGATTTGACGCTTGATTTAACTTGCGTGCCGCACTCGAATTCGAAATGCGAATGCGCTCGTAAATAATCTCGGGCTCGGGTTCGCTAATTCTAAATTAACGAATTTTCTGTTGCGTCGTAATTAAATGATTACGCCTAGCGAAGTCACTATTCACGTCGCTAACGAATTAATTCTAAATTAATTCGTTCGCCCGAATTGAAATCTAATTTTAATTCCGCGTCGAAATCTAATTTCGTTTAATATATCAAATATATTAATTTACCGATTAATTCCAAATTAATCATTCTCTCTCTTTAATGATATTTTATCCCAGATAAAATAATCTCCGCAATTAATCCTAGATTTATTTTCTCTCTCTTCTAATTAATCCCAGATTAATTAAAAGTCCGAGTCATACGTCATCGGTGAATCTTTGGGAAACGACCCATGAGATCCCCGGATATGTTGGCAGTAAATACGGTCGTCAGACTATCCGAACACGTAAGTACCAATACTACGTTTATACTGATTTACAAGACAAGGTTGGCTTCTAGCAAAGCGCCATGCCTACCCAATTCTCCAGAATATCCTTACAGGAATAAAGAATCTATATCAGACGTAGTATACATAGTTATTGCTGTACAGTTTTGTCCAGGATCACCATGCAAGGCCTGGGGCTGGTGGATTTGTCTGCCCCGTACAAAGCATATATTGGATAACGAGCAACTAGTCTCTTTATTATCGGATAATCATGACCAAGTCATATTATCCCGACGGTTGCAACCTTTTTAGAGAACCAGTTCTGTATCCCTACGAGATCATCAACTCCATATGACTGAAGTGACACTTCCGTCTTGACATCACACCAAACACACTACGATTCTCAATATACCCAGCATTGGCGTACACAGAACCTGTTAAAGCCCTGGATGACCGCAACCAAAGTATATTGATTGTCGCAAGTATTAGCGGTGCAAGTCTCAGGTTAAGACCAAATACACCTACCCTGATTTCGGACTTCCATAGACACATGGTCATACTACCAATGGAATTCCGAGGGGGTCTATCCAGACCGAAGTTGTTTCCCGTACCATCGGTAAAACACAACCTTCTATTACACTTGCATGAGTATCTTATACCAAAATATATGAGAACTATGTTGTTGTGCCCACACAACGCGCAAAAGTGTAATACTAGTCTTTTACGCATTCATCGATGTCCAATCTCGATAATGCTCTGACTAGGGATGTTTAATGATTTATCCTTCGTCGACTGATATTGGCTCATATCATTCTCAATCCAGGAACAAATCACAGGGACCTCCTATCATTTATATATCTAGGTGATCTAATCACAAATTATAAGAGTGCAATCTCATTTGTCACATAGTTAATTTGTACAACAACATTATGATATGTACAAATAGTGACCCTATAGGTCATAATTGTCCAACAATGATGAGGTAACTCCCCCTTGCTGGGGTAAAAGGTAAAACTTTTATTACTAATATTTAGATTAATATCCCTTAAATATAATATATAAACTAGTTAAAACCTGACTTAATAAGGATACCGTCTGATTGGTCGGTTGGTAATTATTGAAATTGGTATTAACCTGGCTAAATTGGATACCGACTGATTGGTCAGTTGGTAATTAATTATTAATTTGAATTAATCTGGATACCGCCTATATGGTTGGTTGGTAATTATCACGCAAAGTTAATATATTATATTAAAGGAGATATCTAAAATAGAAGTAATAAAAGTGGATCCTTTTACCTCAGTATTTTCTTTTATTGTACTTTTACTTTATTACTTTTCTGCAATTTACTTTCAGCATTTACTTTTCAGCAATTTACTTTCAGCATTTACTTTTCAACATTTAATTTTCAGTATTTTACTTTCCTTCATTTACTTTTCAGTATTTATTTCCAGCAATTTACTTTATTTCTTTTATTTTATTTAAGTTTTTACTACATGTAAATATGTGTCGTAACTAAGTCAGTTATCTGGGGTTGTGATGAAGTCCAATATCATCGGTTTATAAGGGGTTATTTTATGGTTTGGGTAATATAAAAGTTTATTTATTGAGCCTTAGTCCTAATGATTTTTATTACTGGCCATTAATAAAATTGAACTGGTAAACTTAAAATGAACTTGGAAAAATGATTTTAGGTTTAAGACCCTAGATTCAATAACCCACGATCTTCCTTGAGGATAGATAACTCTTTAATACATTTCCTTACAGGATAGGAATATACCTGTCAGACGGGGGTAGCCATAATTGGAACGTCTGAGATCCGAGTTATTAAGTCTGTAAGGGTGTTTTAACACCTAGTGCCCTAAAACCAACTGGTTTGGGAGTGACTGGCCCAAAGCTCGCTACATGGATCAAAGATGTTGAAAAAATATATATATATATGAAGTCTGAGTAATTAAGTTCGTAAGAATATCTTAACACCTAGTGCCCTAAAACCAACTGGTTTGTGAGTCACTCGCCCAAAGCTCGCTACATAGATGGAAGATAATGTATATAAATAAAAAAAATCAAAAAAAATATTTCATTACTTAAAAAATGTGTGAATTCTGATAAAACTTTAGAACAAAAATATTATTCTCTTCTCAACTACACTCATGACTATTATGGGAAAAATGAGTTGATTAATATTTTGTTGATTGTGTATATGGAGAATGGTAAAAATAATCGGAGAATTTACTTATTCAGTAATTTAAAAAGAAACAAAATAATTATTGACTTGGATTAGAAGTTTCATCTGTTTAGTCACTAACTTCTTTATTCTCTTTTCTCTTGTCTTTTTGCTTTCGTGTGCATTAGTTTTATTATCTTTTTACTTTTGTAAAACGTTTGTGGGTATCGTTGTTGTAAGCCCTCACGAGACTACAACTCGTCCACTAGGGACACCTAGTGGTTTAAAGGCTTGTTGCATATGCTAAATGCAACCGTGATCCCTACGAAAGTGGCTTAGTTTAATTTTAATTGTTTCTTGTATTTTATTTAATTGTTTTTCTAGAGGACTAGCAAAATGTTAGGTTTGGGGGTGTGATGAGTGGAAAATATATCAATATTTACCGCCCCTTTTACTTAATATTTTGTTTAGTTTCTCGGGTTTGATAAACATTTTGATGTGTTTTAGTTTATTTTGCAGATAAAATAATATTGGGACTCAATGAAATCATTTAGGACGAAATGTGGGTCAAATAAGGGCAAAAATTGGACTTGACATATTAATTTTGGAGATTAGAAACTTGAAATGGCGTTCTAACGAAGTGCGGTTTCAGAAATTCCAATTTTGCGCAATTGTCGTATTTTGGGCATAACCTTTTGCTCCAATATCGGATTGAGCTGATTCAAGTTCCAAATTAAAGAAGAATCAAAGATCTACAACTTGAAGAACAAAATAATTTCGAATTCTGAAGATTTCATGGCCAAAATTGATGAAACATCCAAATGTGTGTTATGCGTAATTATTAAAGTCGTTTTCAAAGCAAATAAATAATAAAAATAGTCAAGCTCCCACTAAACATGATAGAAATTAATAATGGATTTGGTGGAGCAATTAGTGGAGCAATTAATAATGGATTCGGTGGATGATTTGATGGAGGCAAAATTTTGCCTATAAATACCAAGCCATTTCATTTGTAAATTCATATTTTTTTCTATGTAATTCCTTAAGAATTCTCTGAAGATTGTATTTTGTTTGTTAATTTACAGCTTTCAGTATATAATTTCAGCTTTCGCACTTTCTTTTCTTTACTTTTCAGTCTTTACTTTCTGCAATTTACTTTTACGCACAATACTTTTCTTTCTTTACTTTTCAACAATTTACTTTTCAGTAATGAGGAGGTAACTCCCCTTACTGGGGTAAAAGGTAAAACTTTTATTACTAATATTTAGATTAATCTCCCTTAAATATAATATATAAACTAGTTAAAACCTGACTTAATGAGGATACCGCCTGATTGGTTGGTTGGTAATTAATTATTAATTTGAATTAATCTGGATACCGCCTATATGGCTGGTTGGTAATTATCACGCAAAGTTAATATATTATATTAAAGGAGATATCTAAAATAGAAGTAATAAAAGTGGATCATTTTACCTCAGCATTTTCTTTTATTGTACTTTTACTTTATTTACTTTTCAGCATTTTACTTTTCAGCATTTACTTTTCAGCAATTTACTTTTCAGCATTTACTTTTCAGCAATTTACTTTTCAGTATTTACTTTTCAGCATTTAATTTTCAGCATTTTACTTTCCGTCATTTACTTTTCAGTATTTAATTTTCAGTAATTTACTTTATGTCTTTTATTTTATTTAAGTTTTTACTACACGTAAATATGTGTCGTAACTAAGTCAGTTATCTAGGGTTGTGATGAAGTCCAATATCATCGGTTTATAATGGGTTATTTTATGGTTTGGGTAATATAAAGGTTTATTTATTGAGCCTTAGTCCTAATGATTTTTATTAACTGGCCATTAATAAAATTGAACTGGTAAATTTAAAATGAACTTGGAAGATGGATTTTAGGTTTAAGACCCTAGATTCAATAACCCACGATCTTCCTTGAGGATAGATAACTCTTTAATAGATTTCTTACAGGATATGAATATACCTGTCGTGCGGGGGTAGCCATAATTGGAACTTAATCTTAATGAATTCAGGTAACTTGATTGACATATGAATATGATTAATTGGGTTACACTATGTATTTGTATTTGACCATCGGAAGATACTTGTAAACATTTAACTTCATAAATTGATAACAAAAGGTTTTAAGTCCTCATGGGATCGATATTTTTTATACTACTTGAACGATACATGTGCTTGCGTTATACGCGTGTGATTGCACCGGTCAATGGCCTACCGTGCATGAGTTCATAGTACACTCAAGATTCAGATCAATCCATATATGATCATCTAGTAGATTGAAATGAATTTCTTTGTTAACGAATACTATAAGAAATTAACTTTTATCTAGGTTTAGTCCTATATAATCACATCATATAAGGTGTCTCCATTCTCATGTCACCACATGGACGATCCTGGATCAAGGTCGCCATATATTTATAGAATGGACAGCGGTTATAGATAAATCAAAAATAAAGTACCCGCTTTATTTCCTCTCTATGGACTATTTTATATTACTAACTTCAGACTTAAATCCTATTATGTATGACACTCATACACTACGTCCGAAGGCGCATAAGTGATCAAGGTAAACAAAATAATTTACAATATGCGATTTAAATCAAAACAATTGATAAATGAACAATGCATTTCTTATTTTAAATAAATAATTTCGTTTATACATTACATGAAGCTTTAGGGCATATATCTCAACAATCTCTCACTTGCACTAGAGCAAATGAGACATGTCACGTAATCCTAGACCCTTTAGGTAGACCGAGCCATGATTCCGGTCCGGAACCGTAACCGAACCGAAATCTAATACCGGATTTATTCGATTCGGTTAGGGTTCTACCCTAGCCGAATCGAACGGAATCAGATGATTCCAACAGTTCAAACCGAAATCGTTGGAAGCGTTTAGCCCAACGGTTATTATCCGTAACCGTAACTGTGGAACCGTTTGGAACCGCAACGGCTATCTGCTGCCTTTTTTTGTAAAATGCTATTATATGTAATTACTAAATTACATTTGATAACATTAATAAAATGGCTATTTTTAAGAGCAATTTAGGTATCATAAAAATAATCAAAAAATATATAAATATGAGTCATTCTTCATTTTTTCAACACACCAATTTACATTCTCAATTTCTTTAATTCTCTCATTCTCAATTCTCTCATCTTCAATTTCTCCTATTGATTTAATTTTGTAATTCTTCAATATTAATAAAAAAATGGCAAGCTCATCTAAGAACACCATATCTAGTGTGATAACCCAATAGAGTGGCCAAAGTATCGGTACACGGAGAAGAGAAGTTAAGTCTCGATCTTCCGATATTTTCAAAATTCATTTTCATTTAGTCGAGACTGAAAATGAAGGTCCAAGTGCAATATGCAACTATTGTGGTGTATCTTATAAATTTACTGGCGGCTATGGCAATATGAACAAGCACTTGGATAGACATCATGCCGCTGAAATTGGACTTGATACAACACAAACTCAAATGGGCATGTACGCTTCATCTAGTAGAGATACGAGTTATTTAGATTTATTTAAATAATCTGATGCTAAAAATAGAGAAGAATTTGATAAATTTACTTGTATGACATATCTTGCTATAAGTTTTGGTGAAAAAATTACTTTTACTAATTATATTCTAAATGTTTTAAATCATGTTGCCTGTAAAATGCCTAGAAATATAACAAAACGATAAAATTTTAAATTATATAAAGATGATAAAATTATTTTAAATGAAATATTTAAAGATATTAAAGGTCATCTTTCTATTTGTTCTGATATTTGGAGTGACCATTAGAAAACTCACTCATACATGGGTGTGACTTGTCATTGGATTGATGCATCATAGAACATGCAAAAATGACTTATTGCATTTAGAGTTTTTGATGAGTAACATACTGCGCAAAATATTTATAGAATGATTAAAGTAATTTTTAATGAATATTGTTTATTAGGTAAAATTTTGACAATTGATTTTGACAATGCATCTGGAAATACTGTTGGCAAGGACTTTATTTTGTCAGATGCTCAGTTTAGGGAAGATGGAACCAGCTGCAGTCTTATGGATGTAATTGCATTGGTCCACATATATATACATGTCGTCAAGGTAGGCCATAGGCCAAACGATGTCCATATGTATAAACATGTCATTTACAGTTATTGTCAGTAGTTACAGTTCGAATAACATGTGAATTCATGATAATCATGCATGATTATAGAAAGTTGATGCGTTGATATATTGTCAGTAGTTTAAGTACATATCAATTACAGTTTCATGACACGTCATGTATGTCCATGTCAGAGGTTTAGGGAGATGGTAATATTGTCTCTTATCGTTCATGTCTTGGATAAACTGGGATATGACATTGCCTTATATAAGAGAATATTTCAGGAACTTTCTCGTATGAAATCATAACAATAATGTATAAAATCAATTTATAATCAGTTATATTAATTGTGAATAATGTCTTTTGGGTGGGTTTGGACATATACAGTTAGGTCATCCTCAACTACCAAAGACTTAAAAGGGTGGTCTTATGAGTGAAGGGTGTTTGAGAAGTGAGGGCTTCGGAGATTTTTAATCTTAAATGCCAAAAATTTTAACCTATAATAACATAAAAGTTTATGTAAATAAAATATTAATATTTTAAGCAATATAGAAATAGACATTTTGAAAACGACAATTTCTCTGTAGAATAGTCCAAACGTATAGAGAGACAAGTGGATAAAAATTTTGAGAAAATAAGATTCATTAAAATTTTGACAATATATTCAACATATGCTGCTTGAAATTATTGTGTTGCGACAAGAAATGAGTAAGTGCTGATGGGGATTGGGAAAGTGCCTTGTCAGCTACAGCGCATGCATGCAGCTCAAAAGCAAAAACAAAGCCGTGCTTTGACATGTTTCATGAAAATTAACAAGTGTTTATTTTCCCAGCACGTTTTCAGCAGCTTTCTTTAATCATTTTTTTTTTTTATCTTCCTTGCCTGCAAAAATAAAAATAAAAATAAAAATAAAAAAATGTGTCTTTCTAACCTACCCTTACTATGTTTACTAATTATTTGCCCCAAAAATAAAAAGAAAATAAGTAAGAGAGAGAATTGAATGCATGTTTGAATTGGAAAACAAATGATAGAGACCCTATTGTAATTAGCTGTTTTGTAAAACTTGCTCATGAAAAATCAACCATACATTTTTTTATACTTTTTTGGTGAAAAAAAGTTTAAAACAATGTTTGTAATTTTTAATTTTTTATTTAGAATACAAATTTTATGTTTATTTATTAAGGCATAAGAGGTCATGGTCAGAGCAGTGTTCTAAAATGCCGCACCTAGCGTTGCCCAGGTGATTTTTTTCACTCAACTATCCTAAATTATTGGGGTTAGATGGTATGTCGGAATGGTTGACATTTTCTATCTTTTTTCTGTCATTTCTGATGTCAAAATCCATCGTCAACTGCCATCAAAATTTGAATTCCTAACCCTAATGGTACCAGTTTTTTTTTACACCCTAATAATAATTTTATAAAATCAATACTCTATCTCATAAATTTCAAAAAATCCTCATTTTTCAAGACATAAACTCTAATTTCCGAAATACCTATAATTGTTTTAATTCTTATTTGTTTCTCATCAAATTGATTATTAAAAATCTTTTGTCACACACAAATAACATTTCCCTATTATCAATTTGTCTAAATTCACCCAAAATCTAAAATCCTCAAATTAACCTAAAATCCTAAATTCAAATTTTATGCCAGCTTGAGGAAAGTTTAGATCCCGCCTAGGTGTTGGATTGTCATCCGACTAGCACCTAATATATTTTAGAATATTGGGCAAAAGAATAAGTATTTACACTTCAGCCTCTTAAGATAGGTGTTTTATGATTTGGCGCCTATAATTTTTATTTATTGCTTCCATTGTGGACTACAATTTCAGATGCATTTTCTTAACATATTCATACAAGTGGCTTTTTTTTTTTTTTAAAAAATCCCTTTTCCATAATGCCCCAACTTCTCAAATCTGCCTATGGCCCCGGGCCTATTATTACTTAATTTGGATCCAATAATGAGTTAAATTATGTCAAGTTTTTCATAGTCTTCTATAGTGCGTGTTTTAATAATAACGTATGTGTTGTTTAGAGTGTGTTATTAATCAATTTAAACATGCATCATACAATCAGACTTTTACTATTATATATTCATTAAAGCATAAATATGGAGACTTAGAAAAACCTGAAATTTGTTGAAGAATATGAAAAACTTAAACCAAGCCAGGATTCCTATGTCCTTAAGAACTTATCAGCCCCGCCTCGGTGCTCTATGAATTTCTTGTGGCTAACGTTCTCTCAGAATTACTTGGTTGCTTCTTATAGAAATGACACACCTTTTCTTCAACAACTTAAACTTGAAAATTGTAAAAACTCTCTCTAGACTTTAGACCCTTTAGAATGAATGTCTTTGGATGATTAAAAAATGAACACAATGACTCATTTTTATAGACATGGAGGGTTGCCTTTGAAAAGATATTATTATGTCAATGAAGACAATTCTTTAAGGGCTATAACTAGGGATGACAATTTTACCCGTAAACCCGCAAAAACCCGCCCGCAATGGGTAGAATTTGGTAAATATATTAGTGGGTGCGGTGCGGGTTTGATAATTTAAAGCAGAACCCGCTGCGGGTGCGGTGCGGGTTTGATATTTAAGAAAAAAATGCGGGTATCCGCTGCGGGTATCCGCATACCCGCAATATTATTTTTATTAATTAATATTTTTAGGACAATATAAAAAAACATTTATATAAAAAACTAACAAAACCTAAACCTAAAACACTAATCCACAGTTCCACACTCCCACTCAGCCGCAGCCCGCAACCTGCTCAACTGAATATTTTTTGCATGACTATTATTGTTTTTTTAATCACACTTGTTAATAAAATTATAATACAAAAATTTGGATTAAGTTCAAATGATCAGAAACGAGAGATGAGCAAAATAAGCTAGTATTTGCTGCAACTTCAGTAGCTTTCATGCTTCTTCATTACACTTACACCACTTGAGCCTTGTAAGCATCACTTACATTACACTTAGCATAAAAAATATGACCAAATGTTGTTGATTACTTTTTAGCTTATTGTCGATTGAGTTGGCTAACTTAGATCATTATAATTATGAAGGGAAGAACTCGTTTTAATTATATTTATATGAAAAAATAAACATATGATACTGAGTCTTTCATACATTATGTTATATATGTACTATATATACATACATTGCATGTTGTATATGTCAAATGAAAAACAAATGTGAAAACTACAGCTAGCAATTAAAAATAAATTATTTAATTAAAAAATTATATTATTAAGAATACAAAGTAATTCAATATTTTAAAAACCCGTAAAAAATCCGTTGGGTACCAATGCGGGTTTGGTAATTTATTTTTATATGCGGTGCGGGTTTGGTAATGAAAATTAAAACCCGCAACGGGTATGGTGCGGGTTTGGTAATTTATTTACATATGCGGGTGCGAGTTTGGTAATGGCAAACCTGCACCATACCCTACCCACTGCCATCCCTAGTTATAACCCTCCATGAGGTCCTTTCACCTTAAGGTTATGTTCTTCTCCTTTAAAGAACATATTATTTCCTTTAAATCCAATAGTTTAGTCTTTTCACTTAAGGATTATATATTTTCATTTCCTATATATATATACACACACATTTATACACCATATTTAGAAAAAATTTCCTACAATATGATTAATATTTAAGTACATATAAGTTATTACCTAATAATTACCAATCATAATTTATAACTCAATATTGAATTCAAATCTATTATTACTACTTTATGAGAAACCTCAATCCATTAATGGGATGTAAAACACTTTCTTTCCCACATGATTTGAACCTTGTCATGTGCACGTATTTGAAAAGCATATACTGAGTTTCAAAAGAAACCAAATACCCAAATACTCGCACTGTAGCATAACAATGTTGTTCTAAATAAATTGTTAAATATATGTATTAATTTTAATCATTTATATCATTATAAGAAATCAAACACAAAATTTAATTTATAATATATATATATATATATATATGAGTATTAAGTAGCGGTTATTTTGAAATAACCGTTTTCAACGACCAAATCAGCGATGATTTTGGGATTTTTATTGGGGGTGTTGTTGAAATAGAAAAACAAGAGCGTGAAATAGAACATTCCAACAACCAATAATACCTAACCCATCAAATAAATAAATTTAAAGATTGTAATTATGCATTAATGGCATGGCGCATGTGGGTTTTGATGCCCCCCACCGGCCACCACTACCCTACAAATATTTAACTAGAAATGTGGTATCACTTTTTCTTGCATGCGGATAATTGATTCATGTGCTTAGCTTGGACTGAACTCTTCTCTTATCTTGAGCGACAGTCCATGTTACCATTTTTGTATATTCCAATTTCATGTCGAAATTATTTCTCTCTTTATGGCTTTTAATCACTTTATTTATATATGTTTATTGATATAAATCTATGAGTAGTTCTCATATTTAAAGACCGGCTTGTTATGAGAATGAATTTATGAGCTTATATTCTCATTTATATTATTGTATTTAATCTATGACGTGAGATTTGGAATCTTAACATATCTCAAATGACCTCATAGATCTCGTCTTCGGATTATTACCTTTCCCAAACTGCCCTGTCTGCAACAATATCATGGAGCCGCACCTACGTTATTCCATACTCGACATGATTTCTATTCTGATATCAATAGTTACGAACCCATAAATAGAATTTATCTTTAAAAACCGGTTAGTCATTTGAGATCCTAATATTAACTTATTGGCAATTCTTTTCTTAATAGAAACCATGTTCCAAACTATTTTGTCTTCCAAGAAAAAGCAAAAATATTTGTACTATTTATTTTGGTATTGTTTGATGGAACATGGTCTCCATTATAACAGACACACCCCCAGTCTTCGAGATAAAGTCACAGTCCATGTGATGATAAATTTAAAATGGCATTGACCAATTAGTGCATGTATATGATGAATTTGATTCCCATCTTCAATTGAGTAGGTGGGGGATGCTTTTGTCTTTTTGCTAGTCTTGAAACTGCAATCCCTCATTTTGATTTTTCTTTTGAATCGCAAAAGAGATTTTATTTGTGTTGGTAAAAAGATAAATTATTAAGTTAATGGTAATATTGGAGGTTCGTTATTTCGTGGCGAGGCTTAATATATATAACTAACTTCTAGTTTAAGCTTTGAGATGGTAATTTAAGGTATGTATGATATTGTGGTGGTGTTTTTTTATGAAAAATTAGAGAGTAAAAGTTAATTATGTTTAATAAATATGATTTTTAAATAATATTTTTAAAAATTTAATAAATTCAAAAAATGATATGATTCAATCTCAAAATTATTTGAATATATATCGATAACCAGAGAATTGATGTGTATTTGAATCATAGGATATAATATACTCATATTGATTGATCGATATCAACAATTTTGAATTGGATCGATTTTTCCTCAACAAATTAATAAGCATTTGGGCTAATGCAGTCCTACTGAATAACTTCACTCCAATCACTAGCCCTACTTTCAGTATTCATTATCGAAAATAAAATGTATTCCAAACGGATTCAAACAGATTTTTAGTAACATATTGATGTCAATAAATCAGACCCATGTTTAATTTGAGTTATTTCATGTTGCAAAAGTAGTAAAAGTGTTAAAAAAAATATTAAATAACCGTGGAATAAAATCGTCTTAATTTAAATGCTACAAATGGTCTACTAGTACCTCCAAATTTTATCCAAAATTATAACCGCATAATCAATAAAAGTTTTAAATTTTAGTATATAAGATGATTTGTATATTTTTTTATCTTTTATGAATAGAGACCTCATTTTAAGAACTCATCTAAGACGTCATAAAATTTAAGGCAACTCAGGGCCACTCTTGTAATGAAAAAAATGAAGAAAATAAGAAGACAATGAATATTCACGCATAAATCGGACGATTTTCAAAAATTAGGGACAAAATGGATGAAAAAATAAAGCATTAATTTTCTATAAATCAAATTACTCCACCAACGATGAGCGATTAATCACCAATTAAACAGCCTTAATTATGAAATGAGCGGCTAGTAGTAGTACATCTACTACACGACTAGACACCTAATTAAGCATTTTCACGTGAAGGAAACGTTACGTCGTCGTTTGTCAAATTACGAATTCCGTTGATAGGCAGTTATAATTGTAGGGTATGGATAGCAATTCCTCATGTCAATGTTTTTTATTTGCAAGCAAACCATGTGGGTACGTACGATATGAGAAGAGCTGCCTCGTAAATTTGGTATGAGAAGAGATGCCAACAACTTTCTCGTTGATGATGCAGAATTCGACTGTTGCTGTCTGCTTATGTCCATCATAATATCTTCGGTTTATAATATTATTTTTATATTTTAAATATTTTAATCATAATATAATATTATAATAAAAAAATTAAAATCCTTCATCATTAATTATTTTTTTTAAAAAAATGGGAGTTAAGCGATTGTCACGTTCATTCTTAATAAATGAATTTGCTGATCTTAATAAATGTTCGATATTGACTGCTCTCAGCCACGTCCGTTCTCCGATATGTCATGTCAGTATTAGATCAATAGAGTCATTTATTAAGAATAGACGTGGCTGAGAGCAGTCAGTATCGAACACCGATAACATATCAGAGAACAATATCACAGGGATCGATTGAGTATCGTCTTGTCGCAGTAGGTGAATGGAGATTCTCGATTTTGGCATAAATTCGAAAAGCATTAACGTGAGGCATTTTCATAATTTCATAGGTCACACAAAGTTCTCAAAAATAAATAAATTTAGGAGAGCCAAAATTTTGACTTATAATCTCCTAAATTTTAAATAAAAATAAAAATAATTATGTTAGTTTTAAATAATAAAAAAATTAAAAATTTAAGAGATCCGAAGTTTTAACTTAGAATCTCCTAAGTTTTAAATAAAAACATAAGAAAAAAAAACTTAGGAGATCGTAAGATCCGAAGTATTAACTTAGGATTTCCCAAGTTTTAATTTTAAAACATTCAAAAATATCAAAACTCAGGAGATCCGAAATATTAACTTAGGATCTCCAAAGTTTTATTTCAAAAGAATAAAAAATATTAAAACTTAGGAGATCGAAAGTAATAACTTCGGATCTCCGAAGTTTTAAATAAAAACATAAAAAAATAAAATTTAAAAACTTAGGTGGTCCTAAGATCCAAAGTATTAACATAAGATCTCCTAAGTTTTAGTTCAAAAGAATAAAAAAAATATATTAAAACTTAGGATATCTGAAGTATTAACTTTGGATCTCATAAGTTTTAATTCAAAAGAATTCAAAAATATTAAAACTTAGGAGATATGAAGTATTAACTTAGATTATGAAGTTTTATTTCAAAAAATAAAAAATAAAAAAAATAAAACATAGGAGATTCGAAGTAATAATTTCGGATCTCCGAAGTTTTAAATAAATTAAAAAAAAAAACTTTGGGTAGACTTCCGAGAAATTGAGTTCTCCGAAGTTGTGGCTCATTTTGACAAATGATAAAAAAAAAAAAATTGGCTAATTTTGCCAATTTCCCTTTATCTAATAGATGAATTGATGTCATTAAATGCTATTTTGTCTATAAATACTTATTATTGAATATGAATGTTTATCATTGAATTGGGTTGAATAAATGAGTTTAAATTGTGACATAGATGATATTTGAATTTTTATCATTAAAAAGTTAATATATTTTACCAATAAAAAATCAAAAGAAACTAAAATAAAATAAAATAAAAAAAAAAAAAAAATCTCAAGATATTGTTTCTGTCGCCCTTCAATTACAGTTTCTATTTCATATCATTTTTCGTCCTAAAAAAATTTGAAACAGACTCACCCTTTTATAAAATAAATCAATCATGACTCACGAGTTCATGTTAATAGAGATTAAGAAAATAAAAATTAAATAATATCAAGAAGATTAAAGATTTTATTAAAAAAAAAAATAATGAAGAAAAGAAGCAGTGAATAAAGGCAGACGACCATGTGAGTGTGAGGGGAAGGGCCGGTAGTTATGGGAAGTTAAGTGTCAACAAAAATCATCATAAAAGCAAAATCCAAAAGATTGTCCCACCACTCAAGCGTGTAATTCATTTTGTCACAAGACAAGAGCCCTACCTAATCATATTTCTTCACCATAAATTCACCAAACGAATTAAATTTATATCAAATCTTAAATAAATTGAATCAAAATATGATCAATAAGAAATTTTTTAAACTTACTATTGAGGAATCTGTTCAAAAATATTGTAACGAAAGCAACATAGAAATTTAACATTAAATAATATTTTTTTACCAAATAAGAATGAGTCCTTATGAAAGGGCTTTTGTGAATAAACTACTGATAAAGAACATTTTGAAATCAAAATTATATCGAATTCTAAATAAATTGACGAATCGAATTTTATCATAAAAAAAAAAAACAAATTAGACTTATTATTCAGGAATTTGTTTAAAAATATTGTAACTAAAGCAACATAGAATTTGAACATTAGATATTTTTGACTAAATAGGAAAGATTCCGTATGAAAAGAGAAAATCTTCTATGCAACAGTGGTATCACATCATCCATGCAACAAGTCAATCATCCACTGCCACGCGTGCTAAAAAATTAAAAAACAACTAAAAAATAGATGAAGAAAATATACATGTCATTTTTTAATTCGCTTGTGGTACCACGTCACCCATACCACTGTTGCAACCAAAGAATCTCTCGTATGAAAATGTCTTTTTGAATAAACTACTGAGAAAGAAAATCTTGAAATCAGAGGGAAACGGTGTTGATTTCTCATGATAAAAATGGAGCCGTGTAAGAGAACCCATTGACAAATTATAACTCACTATGTTGGTTTCCTTTGTGGATGAATTGAATAAACGTTGCTTATTTTGTTCTTAAACATCTATAACATGCACCATGTCAAGTCAATTTCTTCATTTCTTAGGTCATGATAGAGTATTGTGGTTTGATACGTGGTTAGATATAAATTCTCAATGGACATGTCTTGATGATATAGGGTTTATGAATTTATCTTGAGATCATGAATTTGAATCCAGAGAATACGTTTCTTGTAAGAGCTTGAGATAGCTGGTGGTTTTACCTGTCCTGCTTAAGCCCAAAAGTGATGATTTGGGGACAGAGTTTCTAACGATTCCAAAAAAAAAATATTGGTTAGATAAAAATTTATATTTTGATTAAAATATTTAGTGTTGTGATTAAAATAATATGTTGAACAAATGATGGTTTATGAATGGTTTTTTTTTTTAAATATAATTTTGAATGATAAAAAATAATTGTGGTGTGTTTTCATAATATTGTGATGGTGGAAAAATCTAAAAACTTTTGATTTTATAAAATTCAGTTTTTGAAAGAAATCGTGATTAATAATCCTAATTTTTTTTATCATTAATTAAACACTTAAAAATTATATTTTGACTTAACATAGTTTTGTCATTTCACCACAGATCAAATCATAATATCAAATAGAGCCATAATTTGTTACTAATAGTGATTTATTTTAAAAAATGGGTTTTCCAAAAGCTAAGTTGGACATAAAACAAAATTATATACCACTACTTAGAAATCACAACTTGTTATCCATACTTTTTTAGTTGTAATATCAAATAGTATTAGGATCCGTTTGGCATAATTTTTCAAATAAAGTTTCTTCCAGTAGAATTTCTACTAGTAAAGTTTTCAAAAATATAGCTTTTGTTATATAAAAAAATAAAAATAAGTGTTTGGTTGTAAATGAAAGTTTTTATTAAAAATTGTAAAATTATTTTATTGTAAGAGTTTTTTAAAGTTATATTATGAAAAAAATGAGATAATGTTACTAAATTAAATAATAATAATATAGTATTATAGACTATTTAACCCTTTAAAAAAATTCAAGCTCTACTTCCATTTCCTAGTTGAGGAAAAATAGTTTTTTTTTTTTAATCATCAAAAACTATATTTAAAATACAACCAAACATCACAAAAAAATTTGAAAAAAACTTTTGAAATTAAAAAAATTATTTTACTTTTACTAAAAGCCATACGAAACCGACATTTACTCAATTGGATATAAATGAGATTCCATTAAGCTAATGTGAAAATAAAAATAAGTCAAACATTTAAAAAAAATGGCAGTTAAGATTAGGTAAACTTATCCCTTTTCTTTTTGTTTTTTTTTTTTTAATTTTAATCCTAAGTATTTTTGACGATTAGGTTTGGTAAATTAAGTAATATTAAAAGAGAGACATTTCAACATGCAAAAATACAAAAATCTTATCCAAAAGCTTTCACATCACCTGCAATTAAAGCTGCTTTCACCGACTTTATCCAAGCCTTTGGAGTTGAAAGAAGTTGAAATATTTACACCTCTCTCATCTTTTTGGGCCTTAGCCCGTAGACAGTTGTTACCAAAAAAAAAAATTAGGGCCCAATTGAATATATGGTTATTTAATTATTTCATTTGTTAAAAAAATTAAAAATAAAGGCTTAAACTCCAATTGCAAGATTTGAGAGAAATTTTACTAGATGACATAAAGAAGATAGTTAATGTGCTAATTCATTTGAGTTCGAGGGTTACTTTTTTTCAAATATATGGGTTTCTTACATAATTTTGTTGAAACTATACCTGTAACAGTTGCGTCGGTATGAAGAAGTTTTTCTAAGTTGAAAATGATCAAGACTTTCTTTTGGTTTACATGTCAAAAGATTAAATGAATTGGTTATATTATCTTTTGAAAATGAATTGGTAAATAAGATTGATTATATAAATATAATTATGGAATTTGCAGCGAAAACTACGAGACAAGTAAATTTTAATTAAGTAATATTTTGTTTCAGTAATAATTTGACATCATTTATGTGTGTGTTTGTGGTTGTTTTGACTTTAACTTGAAAGTTACCCATATTCATTGTTGTATATTCTACATATGTAAGTCGTGATATTAAAAAAAATAGATGGTTTATTACAGGAACTAGTCTAGGGCCAATATCAGATCCAACCCTGCCCTTATACCAAATATAAAATAAAGAAAAATTGGAGGAGACGTGCGAGCAAGAAAATAGGATATTTTAAAAAGCACTATCCAAAAACAAATCCGATTCTTTTGGGATTTAGTGTTAGTAAAAGGATCGAGTGGTAACAAAAAATATCAACTTCTGTTCAAGAAAGTGACGGAGTAGAAAATTCTTTCATTGGAAAAAAAAAAAGATAGCCGCTTAGGATTGGGCCCTTTATTTTAAATTTAAAAGCCCATACGTCCTTGGATTTGGCCCAATATTTTATAGGGTTGTGTTAAAACTGACAAGACTGACAGTTAGCTATATGCTTCTACTTGATCTTCAGAAAACTAAAGCAAAAGAATTTGGTATATGTGGAGCAAATGTTTTCATTTTCACAACTTCTATTGATTAAAAGTTACAGTGCCTCAATCCTATATAAAAATTACTGCACGATCTATTTATCCGACATGAATAAATGAGTTTCGGGTTATTAAATTTGACACGATTATTAAATAAGTAGTTTCATTTTGCAGTTACAAGGGTCATGGCTAAGAAATCTATGGAGTTTTTACCTCTACAATGACAGTTTGTAAATTGTTCGATCTACCTAAATCTAGTGTAGATCTTTTCAGATAGTTTTGAATAACGGTAAGATAGGTTCTAAGTCGTGAAAATATAATCTAGTTGTAAAAAAAAAAAAGAATAAGGTCGCGCATTGAATTTTCCACATAACTCAAAATGTGGGAAGCCTCTTGCATTATACTATCTCTAATAAATATATTTTGTATTTGTCACTTAATTAATTTTTTTTTAAGAACTATGCTATTTAAGTGGTGATTAATCATTGCTTAATCGTAATTCATTTCTTGAGTGATTTAATTCAGCTGATTTTTATTGCTTTAAATCGATGCCGATTTTTGGGCTATTTTGATCAATTAATTAGCCGATTTCTGATTTCTCAAAAATCATCCTTTTTCATTTTTAATCTATTTTTAGTTTTTCATTTTTTTTTTTTGGAGTTTTGATTGATAATTTTATATGAAAAAGAGAATGATTATATTATAAATGAAAAAAAATGAAAATATACTTCAATTTAAAAGAATTATTACTGAAATAATAACATCAATATCCCTAATTTATTATATTTTCTGAAATAAGGATAAATTTTTCTAATTGTATCAAAGGTTTCTATTGGTATTAAATTTAACTTAACAAAAAAACTCTTAAATTATTTAGCATTTTTCATCATAAATAAATGATTTTTTAAGGATCTTGAGATATGACTTTTTTCTATCACATGAAATGTCAACTTTACACTTCCTGATTAATTTTTTGATTAACCCTGGGCTATTTCCGATTAATCGCAAATCGCTCAAATCACTCATAAAGTGATTTATTATCAATTTCCGATTAAATTGCCTACGTGTAAAGTCATTTTATTTCAATAGATTTTGGGAAACAATTTTATATTCATTATTTTTGACGTCGATTGGACCTGATGAAGGTCATAGAGAGTGTCCTGTCGACTGGACCTGATGAAGTTCCAGAAGATGTATTCGGTCGACTGGACCAGATAAATGGCCAAGAGTCAATTAGACCTGATGAAGGTCCTGGAGAATGTCCCGTCGACTAGATCAGATGAAGGTCCAAGAGATATCTTCAGTTGACTGGACCTGATAAAGGTCTAGGGAGTCTTTAATCGACTGGACTAGATGGAGGTCCAGGAGGTGTCTTCGGTCGACTAGACTAGATGAAGGTTCAGGAGGTGTCTTCAATCGACTAGACTAGATGAATGTCTATGAGTTGTCTTCAATCGACTGAACCATATGAAGGTCAATGAATTGTCTTTAGTCGACTGAAGACAAAAAGAATGAAATGTTTGAAATGTTAAATTTTTTTACGTTTTCAATTTAATAATAATATGAATTTATTATATATATTTATATGATTTATTATTAAATTGAAAATATTTTTATTATTAATTTTTTCTAGATATTATTTATGCACCACCGAAGAATTGTGATAATGTCAATACACCTCGTAACCTTTCGATTTTGTATTAAGGTGTTATTGTAAGGGTTTTTAGGGGCTAAATCTGTAACGCAGCGGAAACGGTGGAAAATCAAATTTTCCGATTTCAAAATTTTTTCTCAGATTAATTAAATAAACATATTTGTTAATTACCCAATAATTAAATTATGAAATAAAATTCAATAAATCAAATTTATGTGAATTTACCGAATTGCCCTTACACTTGGCATTTTGTTCATTTTAGTCCGAATTGTTCAAATCAATTTTGGATGATTCTAAATCATTTCTAAGATGAACTTAACATGTCCAATGTCAAAACACCAAAAGCAACAAAAATCCCAATTTTAAGTCATTTGGCCGAGAGCCTCACAAGGGGGGCATAATGTGCATTTTGCACTTCCATGCTTCAAAACACATCAAGATGAAATACAATCAACATAAGATTTCATATGTATCATATACACATCCAAATACACAACAGAAATGAAAATCCCCAAATTTGGATGAGGTCTTAAACCCTAATTTTTCAATTTCTTCAAATTGGACAAATTAGATCAAATTGGTTAAATCAATTACTTTAATCATGTTTCTTCCATCCAATTCAAGTCTCAACACATAACTATAGATCAAATCTATGTCATTTAAGAGTGGGTCAACAACTCTAGATTAGCAACAAAGTTCTAAAACTATGAAAAGAATGCTTATAACTACACTAGTTACAAACTTCCAACATCATACATGCATTACACCTTCATCAGAATTTTATCCATCAAAAGTACAAAGAATAAAGAATAGAAAAACTCGAGAACATCACAAGATGTTGCCCACAACAAGAGGAACAAATTACTCTCTAATGGAAGGTTGGAAATACTTACTAAATTCCAAGCTTTTCTTTGATTTTCTTTTCTTTTCTCTCTACATTATTTGTTTTGTTTTAATGAAGTTTTGATAAAGTGAATTTGGTATATGAAACCCTAAATGAAACAAAACAATATATACTTGTGCAAATTGTGCCTTGGTCGAATTTGGCTTTAACAAATACAAGAAATATTAATTTCATTTCATTTGAATTTCATTTATTTAATAACTTGTTAAAATATCTAAAACACTTTAAAGATATTTCTAATTAAGTCAACAAAGGAAACTTAGCCATTTAAAACAAATATCTAAATCTTAAGAATTTATATTTTAATTAATTTAATCATTTAACAATTAAATAATTAATTAATTAATCAAATACAAATATATTAAATTATGTAATATATTTACATTAAATATTAAATACATACATACATTTATGATATTAGTCAAATATCTCAATTTGACAATTAATTAATGTGTATTTGAATTAATCAAGTATTAAATACAAATACACAAAAATTAAGGAAATAACTATCGGGTCATTTCACATGTATTTTGCGTTTAACCTTTAAACGACTTTATAAATACTCCATATCATTTATAATTGTTGCCCCAGTGCTCTACGAGTATATTTCATTATTGAGACTCTCTAGATTCAGGCATATCCGTCACGAAATCCAATTTCGTGTCCATAATTTATCCACCCGTAAATTATGACGATCACGGATAAACTCGCTGAATCATACAGGTCGAGGTCATGGCAAATGTATAATTCCTCCGTCACAGGTATCCAGATAAATCCCAGAGATATAGATGTAAACGTCAAATCTCTATAGGGATTATCCAGTCGACTATTCTATTAGCAATCTAAAAAAAGAACATTTAGAACTAGCTTCTAAATTGTACCACGGGCCCATGGTTTTTATATGATTGCTAATCATATGGACTACCTATGCTCTGATACACAGAACTGACGGATCCCATCTCGATACACACAGGACACATTGAGGATCTATCTACACCCAACGAACAGGCGGAGGTCTGATATTAAAAGATCGGTGACGTGACTGCCATCTAAGTGTAGAAGATGTCTCATGCGCCCACAGTGGTATCTCAAGTGGAAGAATCACAAGTGCTACTCAACCGATAAGATTCTTATTGACGTTGGTGTACCATCCATTAAGAATCTTCGGTGAGTCGTTCAGTATTTATCCACTATAAACACCTACACGTCTATACGAGTCTCCCTAGACTCATGGTTCATTGGGATTAATCATCGGACCAAGTCTCGATATACAACATGTACTGGTCTCAACAGATTTGACTAACCGACCCGTGTTAGTGAATCTTGACCAGGAACTGTATTTGATAATATACATTTAGCAGTGACACTTCCCAATGTCAATTACAAACTATCTTTGTAACCGTGTACTGCATTATATATTATCGGGCCGTTGTCTAATATATACATATCACTAAACCACATTTAGTTTCAATCTAATCGTAATCAAATCGAATACGTATATAAAAACAAAAGGTGCAACCATAAATAAGTAATATTATGGAAAAATGGATTGTTCATATTCATGAATCAGACATAAATACGGTCCGGATTGGCGCTCTGAGCACCAACCCCAACAATTTCTCTCACTTGCTCTTGTGCCAATCCACGGTATCATATACACATCTCAATGTGTATCGTATACTCATGGCTCTCAAAAGCTCACCTCGCACTTAAGTGGTAGGCAACAAGAAGTAGGTCCGCTATGACATATTGAGTTTGTCAAACAAACTCCATCGTTTCCCATAGTCAGCATCATTCATATTTTGTAGAATCTAAATTATACATTAATATGACACTGATGCTATATCTGTATTGTGCTACAACTACTGAGTTGTCTAAGTATTCATGGATCAAATCCAAAATACTATGAGGACAACCGCAAGCACAACACCAATATAAAACTTCTAATTTATAAGGTCACTATGCAACTTCGTAAGTCAATACTTCATAAGTTGCATCTAATTCCACTAAATAGTAGAATCATTCGTGACACTCCCACTGCATCTTTTGTGACTCTTTATGACGTAGACTGTCTAACGTCATAATTAGTCTCAAAACTAATATGACTCTATTGGTTGCAGGATGTATTCTCCATGAATTAGAAACTCGCTTTTAATATCTTAAAGATCACAAAGAACGTGTTTCAAGATCCATCCTATGGTCTATAGGATATCAAAATAACTCGTAACAATTACGATTAAATCAATATCTACAATCGCACATTATAAGTATTTATTATGTCATCATCAAATGATACATAAGATTGATTAGACATTCTAATCAATATCTCATTCGAAAAAGGAATCATCCTTTACGAAAGATGAATACTTTATATAAGACACACAATAACTGTCCAACAGTTATACTAACTGTCATACAGATAGCCTAGTTATGTCATTTATTAGATCATATCTAATGTACGAATAATATGAGTATCTGACAAGTCTCTTAGTTTTATATCTTATATAAAACTTTATATCAAATATAACAGAGACTACTCCCACTGCTTTCACGGAGTAAAGAAGACTTAGGTAAATCTTTTACCTGAAAAACATCTCATTATTACTATAATAATGATAATGTTGTTAGGATATATAACACTAGAAAGTAATTTGTACGCTCCCACTAACCCTTCAATCACATATGTATCCTCTATACTTTGACAAGATCAGACAATTTGACTTATGTCAAAAATAGAGAACACGGATTTCCAGAAGACTTATCCGAGTCTACAATAGGCTTTATAAGCTAGCACACTAAACTGCGATCTCAACAGAACACAAACTCTAGGGCCATTCCAGAATGAACTCTTCAAACAAAGAAATCACAACTGATCTCTTATCTGAATAAGTCATTCAAAAACGCCACTTTGTATTCTTTAGTTAAAATGTACAGTTTAATATCAACATTAACCAATATATCTCTAATTGTTCAATTAGTGTGACTAGAGATAAGTTTTCTAAGAATCTACAATAGATTGTTGAGTATAACTTTTCTCATTATCATACTATAAAGGTCAAACCTTAATAAGCTCACACTGCTTTCACTGCGCAAACAATTAGCACATATCATGAACTAATTCATAATGAAAGCGTAATCAAGTTCAAAACTTGATCGTAGTAAACTATGAACAATTTTAGATCTATGGTTCAATGGTGAACTTCCAGAATCGATATCAAATATCGCTTTCATTATAAGTTATAGGATATTTTTCTTCGGTAAGAAAACAACAGAATCATTAAGTATCAAATACTCGTAAATGATTCTGATATCCTATTAAACTTATATAGAAGATGTATAAGGGTTGTTTCATCTTATTAATTACGTAGTTCCATTTATAGTTTATCATTCTCACAATTGACTTCAATAAGTCAAGTCTTTTCTACAATAGTTAAATTCTGATGTTACACACCAAGTAATAAAACAATTTTATTACTTAGGATCGTAGGAAAAATATTTTATTAAATAGAATACAATATTCTATAAAATAGAATAAATGATAAACTTTTACTTATACCTCCAAGGTGTAAGTAATTTCCATTATATAATTATTATATAAAAGAAATATTCAAATCTCAAACTTTTCAAGATTCAGATTTTCTACCTATACATATCATATATGTAACTGTAGAAAATAATGGAACCTAAATTAAAAAGATGAACTAGTGTTACTGGAGCATAACCCCAAGAGTATTGAAACTAATTCGGTAATATTCAATATCAAACGAATCAAATCATATAAGATTCAACTGCTCCCACTACTCAATTCCATCAATATGGAATCGTGGATGAATAATATTGAATATGAATCATATTCACTGAATAACCTTAGAACTAATTGCTTTAAATTCATATGTTTGATCATATCAAAGATCTTTGAACAATTCAAAGACTTGTTATGAATTTTAAGGATCACGTTTTCAAAATTTCATATTGAATATATTTGAACCAGTCAAATATGTTCAATCTGCGTTTCATTAGAACAGATTGAAAGTTCTTGATCATTTCAAGACGTTCAATATGTGTTCCTTCAGAAACACGTAACTAAGTTATGACAATTCATCAACTAAGTTACGAAATAAAGAAAACTATCTTAAGCAATTATTATTTATTAAACTACATACATCTAATGTATCAGTTTAATAAATCTGGTGGTCCAATGACAATCATTGGTTAAACGAGATCTTAATCACCTTCCTGAATACAATATTCATTAAATGGATAAAGATGTGTGATGTGATCTCGTATCAAACCATCATTTACCATACGGAATAAGCATCTAATGCTTAAGTGATTAAACTCATAAAGCACCGTTCTAAATTATTTATTTTACCGAATAATTTTTCTTAATGTTTATCTCTACGTCAATGACACTACTAGTTGTATTTAAAATATATATAACAACTGTTTATTAAGAACAAGTAACTATCCAATAGTCGCAAGTTCCGATATCAAATATCAAAACAATCGTTAACTAATATTTTAAATAACTAGACTGGAGATCTGGTATCCAATACCTATAGTTATTGTATTGTGAAAATCGATATTTTCTATACACAATTATACGTATCTTCTTTCTTTAGCTTTACTATTTGCATTCAACTATTCACAACAATTGCAAATAACTGATTAGCAAATTGTGTCAGACACATTGCCTCTAAAGGTCATTAAAGCTAAGAAACGTCATTACTAGATAAACAAATACCTAATGAGGCTTTCTTAATGCCAGTCAAGAATCTCGAGACATAAACTAATTCAAGTCAATTCTTAATGTATAAAAAACTATTCTCTCTAAAGTACTATATCCTAAAAGGGATATCTATCTAGATTATCTATCATGACTTAGAAACTAAGTCATTAACCATCTTGATTTTTCAAGAAAATCGGAACAACAGTTCCCGATGGTTTAGACCAATCTAATAATATCCCAGTCCAATAGTATCTAGAACCTATTCTAGAATAACTGCAACCAAGAGTCAAGTCAGAATAATACGCACTGCCTAAGTTATGGAATATTTTAAACTTAGCAGTGCCTCCCACTATTTTACGTAATACCGTAATCCCCAACGGAAAAACGAGAATTCAATAATTAAATCGAATTCCATAATCGGAAGTGGACCCCATAAATATATTTCGACTCACAGTAGAGGCACGGTCTCGCCTACGTATATTCACAGGTAGACAACTCATTGTCAATCACTCACTAGTGACTCCTGGGTTTCCGGTCCTGGTCGTTTCTCGTTGTCGCTGCTAAGGCAGGCCCACAAGGAGACGTACCATGATTAAACTTGTCAATGATAAACTCAAGTTACTTGCGTAACCCTGACATCTAGGGCACGTTCAAGATTCCGCTTTCGCTTAAATTTATTTAGTATCTAATATAAATCCGACATAAATAAATCTCTATCGGCTACATCTGATAAGTGTGGTTTATATCAACTTATTCTAGCATCTTTAGCCTATTATTTTGTTATGGTTCGAGTCATTTAATGTATTTTATAGTTTATTTTATGTCTTATTTGTAAGAAGCATTATAACATCAAAAATGGAGCAAATACGTATATTTTGGGACCTATCGGGAGTATCAGACTCAAGAAGCAGCAAAAACCTGCATCAGCTGCGCACTGAAATTAAAAAGGCTATAACTTTTGATTTAGAAAGAGTTACGAGACCCATAATATATCGATTTGCATCTAATCGATGAGATCTAGTCATTTACATACATTTTCCTGAGAGTTGGGCGCTGCAACGTCCACTGTTCGGCGCCACTGCGTCCCCCGCGGACCAGAAACATGATTTTAGGTTTTTTTAGATGTTTAATGACTCCTAGCCTCTATTATAAATAGCACAGTTCGTCCAATACTCAAGAGGAGGCTAATACACAGCACAAAACACAAAAACACATATTTTTAGAGATCCAAGGAGGAGGATTGAAGAGAAACAAGAGGAGACAAAGGCGTTGACATCCGAAGAGGAAGAGATTCAATTCGGGTTTTATCATCTTATTTCTTTCTTAGAACTCTAATGATTTCCATTAGATTCATGACCTTATTCTTATTGTTTTTATCTATTGTCATGAACTAAACTCCTTAATTCTGGAGAATGATGTAACCGATGCTTGAACCTTGTAATTGTTTGCCAATTTTGTTATGAAGTTTTATTGAGTTATTTATATTCTTTTGTGTTTAATGCTTTGTGTTTGCTGGCAACAAATATGATGATATATGTTTAGAATCTATCACTCGAGAGATGAGATTTTGAATGGATTTAGAGAATATGACCTAGGATTTTATAGAGTTCGAGAGAATATGTAGTTCCTTTGAAGTCGTTAACAAAGAATCACAAAACGTAACGAGTTGTTAACTATTAGATTTTTATAGAGATATCGAAGTCTGTAGTTGATGATATTTTCACTCGGCACTCGAGAGAGGGAGTAGATATTTTAGGAGTATTGACTTATAAACAATATAACTGAACAAAGATTAATTGACATGACAAATACATATGCGACAGTTAGGTGAAATCAGGATCTAGAATCTCTATCGTATTAGTTCCTCCTATATAATTATTTTTATATTTATTTATTAAAATCTTTATTATTTATTGTCTAAATAAAGTTAGGATTATCAATTGTAGTATTTAGTGCGAGTTAACGCAATCCATGTGGGTTCGACACTCTTTCACTGATTTATACTAAAACTTGACACCGTACACTTGCGGTATGATATAAAATATCACAACAGGTTTTTGGCGCCGTTCCCGGGGATTGTTTGTTTAATTCACATTAATATTACTACCAAGCAATCTTAGCTTTAATTTAGAATTTTATTTTATTTTTATGTTTATTTTTATTTTTATTTTATTTTCTTTATTTTCTTTAGTTTTGTCTTTAGTTTTATTTTTCTTTTTTATTTGTTTTTATTTTTTTATTATTTTATTTTATTTTTGTTTGGTTTTATATTTTTTTCGTACGAGGTGAATTTGAAAAGAAGCAATGGCAGATCCTATTGGTGCACTGATAGCTCAAGTATCGTCTCTCACGACTTATCTAGCAGTATTGACAAATCAAATGGGCCAATTATCTATTAAAGCATCTTCTACTAATGGAATGGTTTTACCCAACAGAGGAGCAGGATTTGAACAAGTACAGTATGTGAACAATTGGAACTTCAACAACTGTAGAGGTAGTCCTATGCCTAATTATTATCATCCGAATTTTTCATATGCTGATATAGAGAACGTTTTACAACCTCCTCATGGCTTCAATTATCCAAAAGCTGAGCAGAAACCTTCCTTAGAAGACCTCATGAGCACTTTTGTAGCTACAGCTTCAGAGAGGTTTGAGAAGAATTAGTCAAAGCTGGATAACATCGAAACACGAATGGGCAATATAGAGGCAAATATGAAATCTGTAGAAGCGCAAATTGGGTTGCTTGTTTATTCCATGGTCAATCAACAAACATGGGTGTTTCCGAGTGATATTGAAGTCAACCCCAATGAGCAATGTCAAATCATAACCTGTAGGAGCGGAAAAGAGTTTAAAGACACCTCTCAGGACTTAGACAGTAAAGAAGATGAAGTGATATTTCAGAAGGAAACAGTAACAGAAGAAGAAAACAAAGGTGAATTGATAATGAGAGGTCAAAATGAAGAAGTCACCTTCAGTGTTTTCAGAGCCATGCCGAGCCCTCAAGGTGATGCAGAATATCACAAGATAAATACAGTAGAAAAGGGAGTTGTAAACACGCAGGGTGAGTCAGTATTTCAACAACCTACGAGCATAGTGCAGTCATGTATAAAGGAAGATTCTTTGCAGCTAAACCTGAAACCAATCCCAAAGCGTTGTAAAAAGAGAAAAAGAAAGGTCAGTGCTCACTTGGAGATGATCCCTGGAAGGTTAAAAAGGAGGCCGAGCCAATTTTGCTGAATATGCAGTCCAAAATTTCCAATTGAGGGAAAATCTACATATCATTGGGGACCATTTATGGATAAATTGCCACAGCCTGCCAAGCTGTCATTTTCATGTCATAAGAATCGGTGGATACCAAAGAAGAAAGCAGATGAAATTATCCGGTTCACTACGTTTAAGCCACCATAACCATTTGGGTGGTTGCGTCTGGCTGAAGACGTTAAACTTAGCGCTAGCGGGGAGGCAACCCTTGCATTTAATTGCATTTATTTATTTTCTTTATTTTTTTTACTGTGTGCTATTGTTTATTTATTCGTTTTGCATGCTATTTATGCAGGTAGCACGAGACACACAACGCCCGCGCAACCAAATTCTAACCAGCAAGAGTCTGATCAACTTCATGCACGGTAGTGTTGTTCCTTACTCTTGCTCTTGATATTTATCTTACATTGAGGACAATGCAAATTTTAAGTTTGGGGGTGTGTGTATGTTGTTTACTTGCTATTTAGTTGTTTAAATTTATTGAAAAAAAAAATTATTTTAGTCTTTGATAGTAAAACATAAATCCTGTGATGATATTGTTTGTTTATGAGTGAAATTTTAGAAACGATAAGTGCCCGATTTACTTTTATCTGATGCCTTGAATAACTAATCTATGTTAGACTCGTAAGCACTTAAAAACATATTTTTAGCAGTAAAACTTAAGTAGTTGACAAGGTGACTAGTTGAAGAAATTGCATGTCGATGAATGATCGTTTGCTTAGATATCTATTTTGATTTTCTAGTGTTATGAAGTATGGTATAACTAAAAAGAAAAATGTCTCTAAAGAAAGAAAATAAACCACATATAACCGATAAGCGTGAAGCTACCAATGGGCGAGTATTAGTGCTACTCAACCCGATAATATTCTTATTGACGTTGGTGTACCATCCATTAAGAATCTTCGGTGAGTCGTTCAGTGTTTATCCACTATAAACACCTACACGTCTATACGAGTCTCCATAGACTCATGGTTCATTGGGATAAACCATCAGACCAAGTCTCGATATACGACATGTATTGGTCTCAACAGATTTGACTAACCGACCCGTGTTAGTGAATCTTGACCAGGAACTGTATTTGATAATATACATTTAGCAGTGACACTTCCCAATGTCAATTACAAACTATCTTTGTAACTGTGTACTGCATTATATATTATCTGGCCTTTGTCTAATATATACATATCACTAAACCACATTTAGTTTCAATCTGATCGTAATTAAATCGAATACGTATATAAAAACAAGAGGTGCAACCATAAATAAGTAATATTATGGAAAAATGGATTGTTCATATTCATGAATCAGACATAAATACGGTCCGGATTGGCGCTCTGAGCACCAACCCCAACAGTTACTACAATATATATAGTGATTTGACAAAAATATCATTCTGACGTCATCATTAACTTAACACCGTTAACGGAAAAGTGGCTCATTGATATAAAAACACAAACCAAAAATAATGCGGTGTTATTGTTAGAAATCCATAGAGACTATATGTATTTTCTGGGTTTCAGAGATAATTTCCCTAAAATAATATAACTAGAGTGATCTAAAATTTTATTAGACTTATGTGACTCAAATGTTGTGTACATTGTGAAACACGTAGTCAAATTGCAGATACATTTTTTTTAAATAATAATAAGAAACTAGAGGCCTAATTTACATTTTTTTTTTTTGGGCAAAGTTGATTTATTTATTTTTATGTTAAATTGACACTTTTTTATAATCAAAGAATTAACTCATTATGAAGCAAACTTTTTCAGCAGTTTCTTTCAAATATCAACTTTGGGGTATATAGCTTTTGTCTCTTTCTAATAATTCTCATAATTAATTTTTTTTATAAACATGTCTTCTCACGATACTAGACAAAGCATGTCTATGATACCCAAGGGTATCACATACCCTTGGGTATCAAAGTTGCATGTTCAATGCAACTTTGAGCATTGAACATACAAATTATATCAATAAACATGAAATTTTTTAAACATGAAATCAATTGCATGTTTATTGATCGAAGTTGCATGTTTATTGGTCAAAGTTGCATTGAACATGCAACTTTCAACCTAAGGTTATTTGATACCCTTGGGTATCATAGCATTACCCTACTAGACATTAATCCAGGTTGCGTGATGTTTATGATACATCATGCTAAAATTTTAACAAACCCGTTAAGTTTATATATATATATATATATATATATATAAGTTGATCGCTTACGTATAAGGAATATATACAATTCACCACAAGTTAGATAAGTATAAATCATGAGGCTCATGGAGATGGCGACGTTGTCTCCTACCGATTACGTCATGAGAAATTGGGTCGTGACAACAGTACACTATCGCACTAATGGTCGCAATCTTTGTCACACTATTTGTTAGTGCGACATCTGTTATCGCACAACTGTCGTTCTATAACATAGTGCGATAGTCAGTGCGACAACAAATGTCACACTATCAATGCATTCACGTATATTTGAGCATTTTATCAAACACATAGATAACACATGACAAAATAATAACAAACCAACAAAAAAACAAGATGAAGGCATGTAATCGAACTAAAACATAAAAAAAACATCCATTTCATGTTTAAATTAAAATACATTAACGAAACCTACTTATTTCTGTTTGAATTTGAAAAAGAAAAATTAACAATTGTCTTCTTTGCTCTTAGCCGTTGGTTTCACATAGAGATGAGTGAAAAGTGAAGAGAGAATTATGAAAAGGTTAAGTTATTTTGAGGGTATTTTGATTTCTCTATCTTATTATTGGGTAAAATGCATGAAAAAAAACTTAATAATGAATAATTAAGAAATGTGTGTTATTTATTTATTTACTTTTTATAATTTCCCCTCGGCCATACCAAGTCCATGGGTATAAAATATTAAGATGTCTATTGTCCACAATGCCCTCGGAAAATAAGCGCCAGTTCATTGCCTTTACCAAGAGCTCAGTCAATCCGTCGTCGTTTCGTCAAAAGCATTCAACAAATTCCAGGGATTGCTTAATTCAGAAACCCTAGGGTCAATTAGTTCAAAGAATGAAGCAATCAAAGGACCCATTTGAGGCAGCGTCGGAGGAATCACCTGGTGATTCGCCCGATGAGTTAGAGATCGAGACTCAAACTCAGGCCGGCACCGCTGCAGATTCCGCTACTTCTATTGTTCCTGGTGGATTAGAAGACGAGTTTGATAATTTAGGGAGTCAAGCTCCTATGCCTGTGACTGCTAAGACGGCCATGGCCAAGAACAAAGATGACGATGACGACGATGATGACGACAACATGGAGGTAGAGCTTGGCAACAAATTCCCTTCAAGTTCTGACCCTTCTAAGCTGGCCAAGATGCAAGCGATTCTTAATCAATTCACCGAGGACCAGATGAATCGGTACGAGTCCTTTCGGAGATCTGCCCTTCAGAGGTCTAACATGAGAAGGGTATGCGATCCCTAACCCTAACCCTAACCCTTAGATTTTGATTTCTTTAGTATTGTTCTTAGTAAGTTATATATTGATTACAATTTTGTTGCCTTGTGGAAGCAGTTGTTAGTTAGCATTACTGGAAGCCAGAAAATTTCTTTGCCAATGACCATTGTGGTCTGTGGGATTGCTAAGATGTTTGTTGGTGAACTTGTTGAAACTGGTATGCTAATGGTTGCAATTTTTATGCTAATTTCATTTCAAAATAGATGAATAAGCTTGATAACAAATGTTACTAATGGCGAATAAGCTATTTTTTGGAGTATGGTTTACTTGACATAAAAGTTTGTATTTAGAAGTTTGAATTGTCAAGTCTTTTATGGTTTTGCTCGCAGCTAGAATGGTTATGACGGAGAGGAATGAATCTGGGCCAATCAGGCCTTGTCACATCAGAGAATCATTTAGAAGACTGAAGCTTGAGGGCAAAGTACCAAAGCGATCAGTTCCAAGGTTGTTCCGGTAGATGCAAATCAGCTTATTTCTTATTATTTCAGGTAAGCGGGAGCTTTCTTACAAAGTTGTGATATAGTTCATCAAGCATTAATAAACTTCATGGGTGATTATGGATTTCTAGTTCTCTTTTTGTCCCACTTGAATTGTCTGTAATGATACGGTTGAATCAAACTGGATTGGGGATGAACTTACTGATTTCTGCTTCAACTTTTCTTGATGCACAAAGGATACAGTAGTTATCAATATGGATAATCACCCAAGTGATTTAAGCGCAAGTAAAAAATGCAAATGAAATCATAGAAGCCGTAGTACGTAGCATTAGAGTTTGGTATACCAATTATTTGATAGAATTGACACCTTATGAATCCATTTCTCTGCAGCTGATTGGATTAAAAGATAATGTACCTCAGTTCCAAACTGTTCCTAAAACTCCAAGATTGAAAGCCCTTTCTACCCTTGAATACTGATAATGCTGTTTAGCATCAGAGGTTATTTTCAATTATACAATCTGGAAGTTGAATGATTACAGATGCAAATAGACAAAGATGGCTGAGAAGAAGAAGATATTATAGCTTAGCAAGGAAGCTCCTCTTGCTCCCTGAAATAGGGGATTGTGATCTTGCTTTTAGTAGATTGTAGATTGTGGTGGTTATTGTGGGACTTCAATGATTATGCACTTAGATTTGAAGTTAAATGAGAAGCAGCAAACTGTTGTCGTTTGTCCTCTTTCGTCATAGGATCAGTATGTACTCCCTTTTTATATAAATGTGAAGTTGTGAACCATCTTCCCCTTCTATAAATCACCCTTTTTAAAAGATTTTGTCAGCCTGATTCAGATGAGATGTGATATGGGGAGAGTCGACACGGTGGTCGGCTGGACCCCAATTTTGACCCAAAAATAGGACCATCTGAATATAGAAATTTTTTAAATTTTAGTGTGTAATGTGATTTATATATTTTTATCCTTTATCTGTAGGGATCTTATTCTAAGAATTCGCCTAGGGCCTTTTAAAATTTAAGACGATTTAAGGCCACCTCCGGCCTGATTTTATCTCAAAATATCTTCTTTTTTATTATTATTGAACTCCAAAAATTATTTGAAATGATATACACAGCATTAGTAGTGGGCGTTTGCAGTTATATTACTGTAATTTTTAATTATGAATATGTGTAACCATATTTTAGTGAAATAAATAGATTAAAAAAAAAAATTATTCTTAACCAAATTAAGTATGACAAAATTTTCTAAAGCTATATTGAAAATCCTAATTTTCTCAAGCTATCTTGAAAATCATTTTTGTTTGTTCAGTAATTACACAACACAACGAACATTATTATGTGCCAAGTACTGACATGACATTCTGTTGTGTGAGGAACGGACAAAACGAGCACAGCGGAATCCGTCCGAGATCAAATCCCGAGCGAATAATTTTTTATTTTTTTTTTATTCTGCAGTCCTTAACAGTGGGATTAAAAAAAAAAATTCATCAACTTAAAATTTTCCTAATGCAGTAAAAACATTTTCTATGCATTAAAATAATTACCATAAGCCAATTAAATTTTTTCAACACATTTTAATATATTTATCAACTATTACAAATTAATCTAAGCATCAAAATTATTTCCAACACTTGAAAATAATCCAAACATACTAAAATTAATTTTCCAACATTTGAAAAATTAATTCAAGCATACAAAATAATTTTCCAACTCTTGCAAAATTATTCCAAGCATACAAAAATTAACATATCAAATATATATTGATTTTCCAAAACTTCAATGCTTCTAATCCTCACATACATGCTTCCAATTTATCCAACACTTCCACAATAATTTTTCTCAACAAAATTAATCAACAAATTGAACAAATAAATTGACAAGTTAAATGTACCAACAAGTTTTGCCAATAAATTGAAGCTTTGCATCCAAGCTTCCAAATCCTCCAAGCTTTTTCAACCTTTGAATTCAAGTTTCTCCAAATCTTCCAAGCTTTTGAACTCCTTCAAAATTCCACCAAATTGAGCTTTCTCAAGAACAAATCTTGGTGATCAAAATGTGGTTTGATCACTCAAGAGTGGCAACAAATTTTTCCCAAAAATTCAATTCTTAAACCCTAGGAAAACTTGAACAACTTCAAGAACAATAATTAACCCTTAACTCTTAGGGATTAATCCCATGTTCTTAAAAAAAAGTTTGGGTAATTTTTGTGAGATTTTTGGCTTGGATTTTTTAAAACAAAAATCAATACTTTTTCCCTTCTCATTCGGCAGTGGCAGTAAGTGAGAGAAGAATCAATTTTCAATTTATGCTTTTAATTGGTTTCGGCAGCAGTGAGTGTAAAATGGGAAAAGTCAAACCAAAAATTGCTTTTTGTTGTTTTCATTTTGTTTTTATTAAGATTAATTAAAGAAAACAAAAATCAAACCATGGTATTTAATTTAACTATGGTATAGGAGCATCTTTTATCCACACCACATGTTTCAAAAAGCAACTTAACCATAGTTAAAATTAATCTCACCAACTTTAGTATAAAGCTAATTAGTTACATTTTATGAATCATTTAGTCAGGGGCGAAGGCATGTAGCCCCTGTTGGGCCAAAAAAAATTTAACAAATTAAAAAAAAAAATTGTTATTTTTTCAAAATACAGCCGACAGTGCCCTTCATCTTCAGCAACTCAGCAACCCATTTCATTGATTTCAACTCACAACTCAGCCGACAGCCCCTGGTATCTTTCTTTTTTTTTATTTTTTTCTTTTTTTAATTTTTTTTGTTAATCATCATTACTACAATCAGTATCACATACTTAAACCCTAATAAAACCCATTTTCGATTGCAAATTTTATGCAAATTAGCAAATATCTTTCTTTTTTTATTTTTATTTTTTGTTTTCAATTTGATGGTTGAAATGGGTTAATCGTTAATGAGTTGTGTTTATTTTGTACATTTGTTAATTACTTGGGGATTGATGTTGTGTTTATTTTATCAACGCTTCACAATCCTGTCTTGCAGTCTTGTTGGTTTTGGGGATTGATGTTGTATTGTTGTTATTCTTTTTTACGATTGTCAAGAAACTGAATTATTTTTTTGTTTATTTGATATAGTTATGGAGAAATATTTTAAAAGAAAATCAACATTACAATCTTCTCCGAAGAAAACTAAGTATTGTTCAAGTGAAGATGTAGAAGTTAATTTACAAGATCTTCCTACAGATCCTGGATTAAGACCTCGAATCTCTTATTATAGTCATAATATCCGAGATGAAGTCCGAAGAGCGTACTTACAAAAGGGTCATGTTCAACCTAAAAATCACAACTTTAAATTATCAAATTTTGGAAATCAAAAACGACGGTTTGTCTCAACTTGGTTTGAAAATTTTGGCTCTTGGTTGGAATATGGCATAGAAAAAGATGCTGCATTCTGTCTTTTTTGTTATCTTTTTAAAGAAGAGAATGGTAAACAAAGTGGTGGTGATATATTTGTTGGTCAAAGATTTAAGAATTGGAAGAAGAAAGAAAAATTTATTGAACATGAGGGAGATATCAATAGTGCTCATAATAAAGCTAGACAGGATTGTGAAGCGTTGATGAATCAGAAGCAGCATATTGAAATAGCTTTCTCAAGACATTCAGAAAAAACTCGAAGTGAATATCGAGCCCATTTGAATGCTACTATTGATTGTGTTAGATTTCTGTTAAAACAAGGGCTTGCATTTCGTGGGCATGATGAGTCTAAAGATTCAAATAATCGAGGTAACTTTCTTGAGCTTCTACATTTCCTTGCTGACCATAATGAGGACATTAATGCTATTACTTTTGAAAATGCTCCTAGAAATCTTCAGTTGACATCAAATGAGATTCAGAAAGATATTGTAACTTGTGTTTCAGTTGAAACTACCAATATTATTATTAGAGAGATGGGTGATGTTTTGTTTTCTATTCTTGTTGATGAGTCTCGTGATATATCATCAAAGGAACAAATGGCTGTCGTTTTGCGTTATGTGGATAAAAATGGCTATGTGGTTGAGCGTTTTATCGGTATTGAACATGTTACTAGTACTACAGCTCTTTCACTAAAAGAGGCACTTGACAAGCTATTTTCTAGGCATGGATTGAGTATGTATAGGCTGCGTGGGCAAGGGTATGATGGAGCTAGTAATATGCGAGGCGAGTTCAATGGCCTTAAAACACTCATTTTGGAGGATAATAAATGTGCTTATTTTATTCATTGTTTTGCCCATCAACTTCAATTGGTTCTTATTTCTGTGGCAAAAAAGAATGAAGACGTTAATTCTCTCTTCAATTTAATTACTATGTTAGTCAATGTTGTTGGAGCTTCAGCAAAACGTCATGATATTCTTCAAGAAGAACATGCTCGTGCAGTCATTGAAGCACTTAATAGTCATGAGATTTCAAGTGGACGAGGTTTAAATCAAGAAATAACTTTGAAACGTCCCGCTGATACACGTTGGGGCTCACATTATGGTACGTTACTAAGCATAATTAGTATGTTTTCATCTATTACTAATATGCTTGAAATTATTTCGAATGAGGGAAATTCTGAACAAAGATTTCAAGCTACAACATTGCTGAAATTCATACATTCATTTGAGTTTATTTTTAGCTTATTCTTGATGAAAAGAATACTTGGATTTGCATATGAGTTATCTCAAGCATTACAAAAAAAAAGACCAAGACATTGTGAATGCCATGAAATTAATTGGAGTGTATAGGCGAAACTTGCAAAACATGAGAGAGAATGGATGTGACTCTTTACTTGGTGAAGTTTCTTCCTATTGTGAGAATCATGACATTGATCTTCCTAATATGGATGATATTTTTTTGACTAATGGGAAATCACAACGCAAGGGTCAAAAGATCACAAATACACATCGTTTTCGTGTTGAGTTATTTTATGCAGTTTTGGACATGCAACTTCAAGAATTAAACAACCGCTTCAATGAGACGAACACTGAGTTGCTCCTTTGTTTGGCATGTCTATGCCCAAATGACTCGTTTGCAGCTTTTGATAAACATAAACTACTGCGTCTTGCTGAATTTTATCCAAATGATTTTTCTTCAATGGATCTTATGGCACTTGAAATTCAGCTTGAAGTTTATATTATGGATGTTGGTTCTGATAATGATTTTTCAAGATTGAAAGGGATTGGTGAGCTTGCAAGAAGAATGGTTGAAACTGGAAAAGATAAAGTGTTTCCATTAGTTTATTTATTGGTGACATTAGTATTGATATTACCGGTTGCCACAGCTACAGTGGAAAGAGCATTTTCAACTATGCATTTTGTGAAAAATCGATTGCGAAATCGGATGGGAGATCAATGGTTGAATGATAGTCTAGTAGTATACATAGAAAAGAATATTTTTTGTAATATTGATAATGAAGTAATTATCCAACGTTTTCAACATATGAAAGCTCGTCGAGGACAATTGTAAATGTATTGAATGAAAATATATTAATGAAGTTCAAAATTTTGGTACTTTTTTGTTGAACTTTTTAACTTAGCCCCTCCTGTGTTGAATCCCTGGCTCCGCCACTGCATTTAGTTACTTTAACTAAACAATCCAATTTAATTAATTAATTAATTGTATAAGTTAAGTAATTAATATTGTATATTAATTTAACAATTAAATTAATTCACAAAATAATTACTAATTTAATGTAAATCAAATTTACATTAATTATACAATAAACTTATATCAACTCTTGATATAAAATTAATTAATTCAATTCATCTAATGAATTATCGGATTAAACAATTTAATCATAAATACCCAAAACTACTTTGTCAACATTTGACGAGAGGTCGCCCTAGTGGTCAACGAGTATATATATATATATATATATATACACACACACACACACACACACACATGAAGGTCTGTCCACCTACAAATCATGACTAAAAACAACATGACACGTCGAACCATACAAGTCGAAGTTAAAACGCTAATGTATAATCCCTTCGTCATTACCGTCTCCAATTGAGTAAGGTTATAGTTATACTGTCAAAACCTTATCTACTCAATAAATGAAAATTTTCATCCTTATATTCCATTAATAAATAATATATGCAAAACTTTTTTCAATATTATTTATAATGTCAAAGAAACAATTTATTCGACGTACTTTTGGCCAAAAGATTTCCGGAATATACTCTGAAAAATTTCTGGAAACATAATCCAACCATATGGACTGACGAATTCTCATCTTAACACACACCGACCTTCGTGAGCATCGGTCTATACCTAACAGACATCCAGCGGTCAGACCATGAAAGGTCTCTGACATGCATGGTATCAGACATAGAGGATCACTCACAAGACCACCGTGGTATCTCAAGTCAAAGGACTACAATAACTACTCAACTCGAAAAGACAACTATTGACAGTTTTATGGAATATCTATTAGTCATATTTTATGAGTTTATTCAATATTCATTCAACTAATGAATATCTGTATTTCTATATGAACTTCCGCTAAGCTCACAGTCTGTTGAGACAAACCATATGTCCATTACATATATAGACAATGCACTAGTCTTACCAATATAATGAACAACCCATGTCAATATATCTAGACCAAGAATAATTTATATTCGAGAGAATGTGTGATATTTCTCAACACCATTCGCAACTCTTGCAACTATATCACCATATGTTGTAACTCTCGGGTCTTTACTAAATTCATATAGGGTTCCGAGTGAAACTCGAAATCTCTAACTCTTAGATTTACAATATATGAATAAAAGTAAGAGTTTTACCATATAAATAAATAAATAACCATGATAAAATAAATATTATATTGCATAAATATCAAATATTCATACAAAAAGTGAATGGTGCTCGATCACCATTTCCAACACATTCAACACAACCCTACGATTGATGGATGATTTGGGTTTCTTTCTTTGTTGCATACGTCACAATCAATGAGAACAGAACCATCTTCTATGAGTGTTTTCCCTCGCAAGCATAACATTTCTTCGGACAACGAAGTTGATGACCCTCATCTCGCAGAGTGTTAAAATGATGTTTGTGAATAGGGTACAACTCCTCATTCATCTCTTCCCCATTGTTTCTCCTGCAGTTGGATTAGGGATGAGGAGGAATAATTATGTTTATCAATTAGGAAATTCAAGGAATCCTCAGATACGGCCACGTGATAGTTCATCCAACAGCCCGCGTGCTAAGTAATAATAAAAAAATTTCCACGTGATAGTTCATCCAACAGCCCGCGTGCTAAGTAATAATAAAAAAATATTAATTTCTTTTATTTCTCTAAAAACGCGGTAGTTGGATCGCGACCCAACGGTCGCAATTGTTTCATGTGACACTAGAGGCGCTGCAATAAAATCATTATTGCAACGCCCCCGAACCTGGAATTCAATGACCTCTATATCTCTTCATCACCCATACCTTCATTACACAAAAGAATTATTCATTATTCAAGAGAAAATCAATGACATGGAAAGGAAAAAAAGATTAAAAAAACATAATCATCGTAAAAACATTGATTTTTTTTAAAATTTAAAATTTATTTTTATTTATCCTCAAAATAATTTTATTTTGATAATAATTTTATCTTCATTTTATTTTATTTTAATCTCCATACTATTTTCCCAACTTATCATTATATTACTAATTTCACATCAATTTAAAGGCTCCACATTCAATCTTAACAAAATATTATTCTCTCCTTAATTTGAGGAGAATATTACTCTCACAATATAATTATTATTTTATGGGCTATTAAATATTTTGAAGAAATTCATTTAATAAGATTAATCATGAAACACATAAACATTGAATGTATATTTTGTATCTTTCTAATTTTTCCAGTTTTAATTAAACTTTAAGGTGGAAAATTCATTGAATTAGTTAATTAGTATTTTGTGTATGAGTCCCCAAGGGGCGTGGCTTGATGGTGTAGGGTCCAATATCTCACATTGAGGTCTTGTATTCGAATTCAGTGAGTGTGTTTCTTGTAAGAGCATGTGACAATCGGGGGTTTTACCTGCTCCGCTTAAGCCCGAAAGTGGTTGTTTGGCAGCGGAAGTTTCCAACGATTTCAAAAAAAAAAAAATTGTGTATGAGCCATTGGATTTGTTCATTTTACTTGATATACTTGTAATTTTTTTTTTTTTTTGTAATTTTTTACATAAATTCTAAAATTAGAATTCAATTGTATCCATCTGATAATTTTACCTTGTCTCTATCTGTTGGCTTTAAAAAAATAAATAAATAATATCCAACTCTAGGAATATTGAAAAAATGGTTAAGGTCATCAAAATTTTATACATTTTACAACTCAAATATATTTTAATTCATTATCTTTAAAGATTATGCTTTTTAATAAAATAAATACTAAATATAGATTAATAAAAATAAAAATCTTACATATAAAATAAAAACGTACGAGTTCCAACCTAATTATAATATATTACTGAATTCATCCATCTCTCCATTAATCTCCTTTATTTATTTGTCTTTTCTTACCACCCGATCGCATTTATTGACTTTCTTGTTGTTATCACACATCTCAGGCCACTTGAAGCAAATTATCTCAGGCCACCTTGCGAGGGAAAATGAACTTATAATCATTAAATATGTAATATAAATAAATATGAAATTTTTTATAATATAAAATTTTCAACCATTAAGATATAATTTTAACCAATAAACCGCTAATTTAATATTTAATATTTAATATTTATATTTTATTAATATTTTAATATTAATAAAATTAATATTATTTATTTTATTAATTAAAGGGACAACCGGTTGTTTGTGCTAAATCGACTTTGTCCAAGGAAGAGTTGGAGAATATCGGGACACTAATGTGGTCGTTGTGGACTGCCAGAAATCAGTATATCTTTGAAAAACATATGGGAAACCACCGGTGTATTACGAATAGAGCTGAGAATTTGGTTGAATCCTATAGAAGGGTGCGAATGAAGATTGTATGTGAGGATGAGCAAAGCAATAGAACTGAGAGTCAGAGGTGGATAGCTCCCCCGACTAATTAGTACAAAGTTAATATGGATGCGGCAACGAACAATGATAGGAGTCGCGCGGGCTTGGGGGCTGTTATTCATAATGACAAGGGGGAAGTGGTAGTTAATGCCGTTCGACCCATAATATTCAGAGGTAGTGTGGAGTTCAGTGAAGCTGACACAATGTTGATGGGTTTGAAACTAGCAGAAGATATGAAAATGGTGCTTCTTATCGTGGAAGTCGATGCACAAAATTTAGTGCATCTAGCCAAGGGCCAAGATAGCAGTGAGAAGAAATTAGTTGGGTGATTTATGAGATATGAAGATTGGCTAGGAAGTTAGGAAAAGTTAATATTATTTTCATTTCTAGATATTGTAATTTGAAAGCTCATCAATTAGCTAAATATGATGTTAGCAATTCGAGTTATGAGGTATGGACGGGTTCCATTCCAGTTTCAGTTAATTTATTATTTAGTTTGCAATGAAATCTTTTTATCTTAAAAAAAACAACCAAATTATTGTACCCATGGGCATGTGACACCTGGGTACCTTAGTATGGGCCATTAAAAAAAATTCTATCACAAATTATGAATGCCATCCGCCGCCATCTGCTGTTTTTGAAAGGCCAGTGGTACTTAATTTAAAATCATGTTTTGAAAATCGGACCGAACAGTTCAGTTGAATGATCAAATCGACAATCGGCCACGAGTTCGTTCGGTTAAGCCCAAAAAATCAGACCTCTAAAAAATTGATAAAAATAGTCAAAATTGGCGAATCGGTTCATAATTTTTTAATTTTTAAAATCTAAAATTTAATATTTTTTATAATTTTTAATTAATTAAAATTATTTATGACATTATTCGATTTTAGCGGTTCTACCAGTCGAATCAGTGACCCATTGAAATTTTTAAATCATCGATTCGACCACTAATTCGGTTATGAAAATACTGATTTAAAACACATTGAATTTGCAAATATTAGTCTTGAATGCAGAGCTGTTTTGCTCATAATCCGGAGAGGTATCCGTTTTATGGCTCCATTTTTTTTTTTTTTTTGTTATATTTTTGAATGACTAATCACTAATAGTTTCAATTTTTTTTATTTTTTTTTACTTGTTTAAGGAACTCAAAATGTAAAATAAATATTGGACTTTGATAATGTTAGCCATGTTTAAGATGGGTGGCAATTCAAATTCGTGGATCGAATTCGAATCGAATCCTAACGAATCGGATCAATTTATGAATTCGAATTCGATTCATTTATTATTTGAATCCTAATATCAAAATTTTAAATTCGGATTGATCTTTATTCAATCAAAATTAAAATTACATGCTAAACCTTATAATTTCAAAAGTTTATTAAATGTTATGGTTAAATAAAATTTAAATTTAAACAAATGATAAACGAATCTTAATCGGATTGATCTTTATTCAATCATTTAATGATATTTTTAATAAACGTATTCTAAATGAAGTAATCAAATCAATAAACTCAATTATTATCCTAACCTTTTATTTAGCGAATCAAATAAAATTCATCTTTTTATTAAACCAATCAATTTTTTTCAAATCTGTATCCTTTTAATTAGCGTTGAATCATCTCCAAATCTCTTTATTCACATACTCTATTGTGAGGAGTTGATCTAAGATTAGATTAAAATATGCGCATTAAGTTAAGAAGTAGATGAAAATTAATTTATTTAATCATCTGGACTGTTGAGTACGACTCATAAAAATTATTAATGGATCCAGTTGTAAAATAATATTATACTTTACTCAAGTTAATGGAGTTTAAAACAATAATCATCCTCCAAATTAAAATCAATGTAATGTTAGAATTTTTATTTCCAGATAATTCAAATATATTTTTAATTCATTTTTTTTTTAAAATAAAATTAAAATATTGCGCTTTGAAATTGTTTTTTATTTTTTTTAAGATGCACAACGGAGCATCTTTAACATAATAAATTACGAGAAATAAATAATGTTGCATAATGACATTTCATGTTCTTATTCGAGATAAGGAAAGGTTCCTTTGTGTTTATAGAAAACAAACACTAGTTTGGATAGACGATCTAATCAATTGTACTAGTTTCATTTATTTTTATTGATGAATATTATAAAGTTTATTTTTTTTCCATTATTTATTACTAATAAATATAAATTCTTAAGTTTAGACATATTTAATCCTATTTTTTAAAGATTTTTCCTAAAAAATCCAAAACCATTAAACCTTTTCCAATTCAGTCTAAACATAACTGATTCTTCATATTTAGTCTACCAACAAGTAAAAAGACATAGATATAGTAATTACAAGTTTGATACTCAAAAAACTAAACTATACTAAAATAAAATAAAGTCTCCAAGTGGTGTAACTTGGTGGTAAATGGGATTATGATTTGGTTGTCAGTTCCTGAGTTCGAGTCCAGGAGGTGCATTTCTTATAAAAGCCTGAGACAACAGAGGTTTTACTGCTCCGCTTAAGCTCATGCCAGATGGTTTGATAACGGGGTTTCCAACGTTTTCAAAAAAACGCATGTATTGCGAGCTAAATTTATTTATTTTTTCTAATTTTAAAATTAAAAATTTAATATCTTAAAAAATATAAAGAGTATCAAGAAAAAGAAAATTACATAGTATTGATTTATAAATTATAAATTTTAAAAAATTATCTTTGTCGATATGTTTTAATAAAAACATGACCTTATATTTATAAAAGATTGATTATTGATCAGCCATTTTCAAATATGCATATCTCATTCATTTTAATTTTAAATCACAATCAGTAAAATATAATATATAGTTAAAATTCATACCACAACTTTCATTAAGGAATATCTCTCAAACTAGGAATTCTGCAATATCATAATCATCCCCAAATTCGCTTTGATTAATCGTCGCTTGATCGTAGATTGCTACTTGAGTGATTTGATTCAGTTAATTATAACTGCTTAAAATTGACGATGAATTTTAGAGAATTTTGACCGATTAATCGGTCGATTTTTTATTTTTCTAAAAATCACCCGATTTCAATTTTTAATCTTTTTTTTTTAAAATTTCTAGTATTGTTTTAGGATTTTAATTGATGATTTTGTGCGAAAAAAAGAAGAATTTCGTTAGAAATGATGAAAAATAGTGAGAATATTTTTCGATTTGAATGAATTATTACCAGAGTATTAATACAAGTATCTATAATTTATTATATTTTCTTAAATATAGATAATATTTTCCATTTATATCAAAACGATCCATATTCATATTAACTTATATCAAGACTCTTAAATTGTTTAATATTTTTCATCATAAATGAATAATTTTTTTATGATCTTTGGAGGATCTTGAGCAATGAATTTAAAATTTTTTTATTCTCAGTCATACGAAATGTTAAAATTATCATTCTCGAATAATTTTCGATTCATTTCTAATTATTTTCGATTAATCGCAAATCACTAAAATCGCTGTTGGAGTAAATCACTTCTGATTTCTGATTAAACTGCCATGCATAATACACAACCAGGAAAATGTGATTGTGCTCACAAAAATATGACTGTCTTTGCAAGAATGTAACTTCCTTATAGAAATATGACAGTTACATTACTAAAACTTATTGATATTCACAATCACAGTCACATTCACACAAACAACTAGGTCACAATGTCAATCACTTACATAATTTTCACTCACATTTCTATAATATATTAACAATTATAAATATGATTATAAATATATATTTTATTAGTTACAGTGTCAATCACATATACACACCGAGTTATATTTCTTAGTTAAATATGAAATTTTACAATCATTAGTTTCTTTGATTGAGATTTTACATTCATTAGTATTATGCGCTAATGAAACATCTAAGTATTATTGTCTTCACTTTATTCTAATGATCTCATGAAATTCTATATTGATAACGTATATTACTTTAAATAACTTGTAGAGATGCCTAAAACTCATATTGTCTGCCCCAATCAAGTGTTTATTTAAAGCTGGATAAGTTTTTCCCTTTGTAATTTAATGTTGATGGTGGGTTTTTACAACACTTATCCCGAGAAGAGTCAAATCCTGAGGATCTGAGCCTTATATTGCACTACCCTATCAAGATGGTTAGGTAGACCTAAGGACCATGGTATGCAGTGAAGTGTTTTCCCCGAGCAGAGTTACAGAGGATGAAGTAATGGTTATCCTGACCCGACCACTTAGAAGTATGGATTTGGGATTTTCCATGAGATTTGGTCACGATCCAAGGAGATTTGGTGAAGTTATACCCGATCTGGTTGCAGCAACATAACATATGTCTTACTTGAAAATGAGTGCATCTAGAGAGCTAATGATGAAAATAGTAAAGTAACGACATAAATGAAGCCATGAGTCTTATAAGCTGCCATAGACCGCCACATGCCGATGCAGTAGCAAAGCAGTTGGCTTTAGTGTGGTCAGAAAGGGCGGTGGATGCAGAATATAAGGGGTAATGATGACCAAATGATGTATGATAAATCATGGTCGGTTGAAAAGGTGATTTGAGAACCTATAAAAAAGTTTGAAGTCATTGTAGATGGGGTTGGTTTTTTTTATCTAAAAAAATTAAGAAAGAGAAAATTATAATTTGAGAGAAATAGTACTTAGAAAAATTAGTGATAGAAATAGAAAATGAGTTGTTTCTATTATAACCCGATGAGTTATTTCTATTATAATTGTAATTCTCATATAATCAGCTCGGGTCGAAATTTACTCTGAACTTAATAAAATCATATCCTCTTTTTTCTGTGGACGTAAGTTGAAGCCGCTTTTCGCCGAACCACGTTAAATCTTGTCTATGTGTGCTTGTTTGTATCTTGTAAATTTGTGAGGTTCCCACAAACAAACAAATTCATAGTTGAAGGAGATTTGTTCGAGGGGTAAATTCTAAATTCATAATTGGAATAAAAAACAGTCATCAACAGTTGACACCGTCTGTGGGAAAACGGTACAAAAAGTAACAAACACGATAAGACAATGGCAGGAGATAAAGACCACAGAGTTGGGGAAGCATCGACAGAAGAGTGGATGGAGAAATTGGAAGAAGGCTTGCGCCAGGAACAACGGCCTTAACTTGGCAGACTATACCAGTTTTGATAATTGCTACCTATCTTTTGTTCTCTTTTTAGAAAATAAAAACTGCAACAATGTGTTGGTCCATCTATGTTTAATATTACTATATTTCTAAACCTAATAGTTCCATCTTTTTAATTTAAGGAGATTCAGCCAATATAATTTTTTCCATAATTATTCTAAATTAGGCAATACTACTATATTAATAAACCTAATAGTGCTCTCTCGAGATTCAACCAATCAAAAAAATTTCCTGATTGTTCTTAATTAGGCAATTATTTCAGAATAATGAGGATTAATGACTTTTCATCTCCAATGCATTGAATTGAATGAATGCAATTAATGGTTTTATTCTAAATATATATATATTTTTAATTTTGGGGACTAAATATCCATATTTATTGTAATACATATACATAGGTGTTAGAGGATCGTGGGTTGAAGCTGTCACACAAGTAAAGTGAAATTGAGAATTATTGTTAGTTCATGAGGCTCTACCTACCATATAACAGTACAATAATAATTAGGGAGCTTAGCCTATTGTAGGACACAGATGTTGGACGACGTTGTTCCAGGCTCGCGGCCCGGTCGGGAGTACGGAGTAGTCCGCGGGGGACTAAACCGGAGAAATAACATGGAGTCGCCACCCGGTGTGAACCGGGAAAATGATTTAAGGCCGCACTCACCCCTCGCAAGGGAAGACCTCAAACCGTTGGGTTCGGAATGGTCCCTTACTTATGCCACTTGTAATGATATGATTTGTGCAATAATCTAACCAAGCCTAAACAACGTATATTTCCAAGGATAATCTACTCATAAGTTCGCATGTATAAAATGAATCATCATAACGACAAACATATAATATCACACAATAATCTCATGAACATGTTGAATCATCAAACACGAAAAATAAATAACAACCTAAACATAAACATAAAGAAACACCTATTGCGAAAGGAGATAACAAGATCATGCATAGAGGAATAACATACTAATGGCTAAATCATGCTTGAGAAACAAGTAACATCCTAACGACCTAATCATGCTTGAACACAATCTTGCGAACACATCAAATAGATGAATGCGGGAATACAAATGGATAATAACAGCAAAAGTGTCAATAATAGAATGGCATGGTTAATTACATAATACAAGAGAAATCACCCAAGAAGCAATCATGCATGAAATGTGATGAAAATGACTCAGTTCAGTGTATGTGCGTTCGTGTAGCGTTCATAAACACGTTCGAACGGTAAACAGAAGGTTCGAGTTCGTGTAGCGTTTGAGAACGTGTTCGAACGGGACCAGACCTGATGCATGATAAAACAAAGAAAATACGTGCGCGTTCGAGTAGCGTTAGTAAACGTGTTCGAACGGTAAACAGAAGGCTCACGTTCGTATAACATTCGAGAACGCGTTCGAACGAGACAAGACCTGATGAAACAAAATGCATGCGCGTTCGAGTAGCATTCGTAAACGTGTTCGAACGGGAAACAGAAGGTTCGCGTTCGTATAGCGTTCGAGAACACGTTCGAACGGGACATGACCTGATGCATGATAGATGACGCAACACATACATAGATAAGCAAATCCACAATGTAGGACCCCGTGTGCCCGATTGAACTCATTCCCATTCAATCGGGTGTACCTCGTCCGGCGCGGCAAAACATCATGGTAAAGGTAGCCTTTAGGCATTTTCCCTCGAATAGAGGACCTTGAATCCACCCTAGTTAGCCCATGCGCACGAGAATACAATGCATGCGTAAATAAAGCAACGATATGCAAATGATAAATGACATAATAAAAGGTGCGGTAAAACATCGTGGTAAAGGTAGCCTTTAGGTATTTTCCCTCGAATCCACCCTAGTTAGCCCATGCGCACAAGAATGCAATGCATGCGTAAATAAAGCAACGGTATGCAAAGGGTAAATGACATAATAAAAGGCGCGGTAAAACATCGTGGTAAAGGTAGCCTTCAGACATTTCCCTCTAATAGAGGACCTTTAATCCACCCTAGTTAGCCCATGCACATTATGTTACCGTGCATATAAAATAAAGACAACAATAATATAGGACCTCGTATGCTCGATTAAACATATCTCTCATTCAATCAAACATACTCCGTCCGGCGCGGCAAAGTATTGTCGTAAAGGTAGCCTTTTGGACTTTTCTTCCCTCAAATAGAGAACCTTTAGACCAACATACTAAGCCCATGCGCACTACATCATCAATACACAAACAAATAACGTGCAGAAAGTAAAGCGAAAACGACTAAATCATGCTTAAACATAAATAACATACTAGCGACTAAATCATGCTCAAACACAAGGTTGGATGAAATGAAATATGTGTGTCTCTCAAGCGGTACGTGGCGTTGTATCCCGAGTACAGACCGCACTACCATCCATTCGGATTCGGCTACGAAATTTACGTCCGGTTTCCATCCAATATACCACAAGAGATAACACATATTCCGTTCATCCGGAAATCACATCTTACACCAACCCACTATACTCATGCAAAATAAAGTAAGAAAATAAATAAAATGAATGGTGCCCTCAGGTCTAACCTCTTAGGTCGTCTCTCGAAAGTGCGTTATACGGCCGTCAGAAGGATTGATGCTCCGCAACTCCTCCGGTTCACTGGTCCACTGTTCTCGTTCGTTGCCTCGCTATTTTGAGTCATCGTTTCCTCTGTTCGTTCGCTGTTCTCACTGTATTTGGTGTATTAATGGACTGTTTTTGCGGTTTAAAGGGGGTTGGGGCTGCTGTTTTGCGTGGTTGTTTAAGGGTTTTAAAATGCAGTTTTTGTTCACTGTTTTAGGTGATTTTGGCTACTGTTTTGGGGTATTTGGGCTGCAGTTTTGTTGCGGCAATGGAGGCTGTTTTGGTTTTATGATTTTCGGTGGAGGCTTGCTATTTTAGGGGTGTGATCTTCGGCTATTGAGAGTGAGGAAGGAGAAGAGAATTCTTTGTTGCTTATGGCTTGTGTTATGCGTGAATGAGAGAGGTCCAATGGTTGAAATTTTGTTTCTTTTATAGACAAAGGCTAGGGTTTCTAAGGTTTGAATAGGAATGAATCAAGTAATTGTGTGGGGAATATTTGATTAGTGTCTCACAAGGAAAAAAAACTTCTTAAGTTAGGGAGGAGATTTGGTTTGATTGAGAAGGTGATATATTTGATTTGTTTATTTAGGTATGTGAATTATTTAGATTGGTATGTGATTTATTTAATTTAGGAATGATATTATTTTAATTCGTGACATGTTTTAAATGTTTTAATTATTTTTGGGTGGGTTTTGGTGGGCTAATTGGGCTTGGGCGTGAGGCTAGCAACAAAACCAGAAGTACCGACACCGTTCGAACGCCGATTCGAACGCTGCACGAACGCCCACAATCTGCTTGACGTTCGAACGTGTTTACGAACGCAGCACGAACGAAAGCAGTGAACATGTGAATTGAATCCGATGACATACTTATTCTGAATTTCCCCTTCCGACATTCGTTTCCCGCGACTTCCGTGACTTAAAAGGTAGTGTCTCCAAATGAGACTCATCATAGGAACTTACATGCAAAATGCAGTGCCTACACCTACCATAAATATTAACAATAAAATAAAATAATGAGACATAGATTTAACATGATAAAACCCTCAATGTGAGGGAAACATCCACAGACAAAAGTAGAAGGATTTCACTACAGTGGAAAGAATTTTACAACCTCTATCTAAACACAAGGAGTGAAAAATCTTACACTCTCTTAGAATATGATAACTATAACCCTCTCACAAACTCTTAAGAAGAAACTATATTTTCTCTCTTAAAATATAGAAGATTTGGTTGAGAATGAGATGAAGAAAATAATGAAATGAAACCTCTATTTATAGGCATGAGATTCACCGTGCAAATAAAGAATTTTAATTTTTTATTATTTTCTTTATATGCACGTGGGGACCCACCCAAATAAATAAATAATTTATTTTATTATCAATCACCGAAAGTTCATTGTCTTTAACAATTATCCCACTTGGAAACTTGATTGAGAACCAATCAGTTTCCACACCATCCATTCTACTTTGTCGTCCTCAAGCTGCTTATGTTTCTGCTAAGCCATAAGATGATCTACATCATTTAAACTTATATGTATTGATAGACTTGGTCATTACATACACAAGGTTCTTATTGGTGTGTACCTTTAACAAGTCCACACTGCTTTTTTCCAATACTTCATGAACAAAATGATATTGTACCCTTATATGCTTCATTCTTGAATGAAATGATGGATCCTTTGCAATATACAAAGCAATATGGCTGTCACAAAATAATGAAATCTTCTCTTATTTGTGCCCGAGCTCCTCCAATAAACTTTGAAACCAAATAGCTTCATTGCAAGCTTGTGTAGCTGCCGTGTATTCAGCTTCTGTTATAGACAAAGCCACAACACTCTGTAACTTGGATACCCAGCTCACTACTCTTCCTGCAAGTACAAACACATAAGCTGTAGTGAATTTTCTTTTATCAATATCTCCTGTAAAATCTGAATCCACGTAACCCCTAATAACTAATTCTGATCCTCCATAACATAATGCAATATCTGAGATTCCTTTGATATATCTAAGGATCCTCTTAACAACATTCCAATGCTCCCTATCAGAATTCGCCATAAAATGACTTACCGCTCCCACTGCTTGTGCAATGTCTGATCTTGTACAAATCATGGCGTACATTAAAAATCATTACTCTTTCTGTGAAATAACAGAAAGAGTACAAATCACTATTTTTTTGTTATTTATATCTCGGTGTATTTGCATCCTTAGAATCTTGTTTACTGGTTCCAGATCCTTCATGTCAAACTCCCTAGCTAACTGTGCCTTTAATTCTTGGACTCGATCTTTGTTAGGGTCTGCTACTAACATGTTGTCCACATACAACAGCAAAATAATAAAGTCATTATTTCCAAACCTCTTGTACTATGTACACTGGTTTGAAATGAGTATGTTGTACCAATGAAAAAAATAATGAAGGAATCAAATCTCTTATACCAATATTTCGACACCTGTTTGAGACCATATATAGATTTGTTCAACCTGCAAACCAAGTTTTGTTTGCCTATTTTAGCAAAACCTTCTGGTTGGAGCATATAAATTTATTCTTCAAGTTCTCCATGAAGAAATGCATTTTTTACATCAAACTGTTACAAATATAGGTCAAAAGTAGCATACATAGTCATGACTACTCTAACTGTTGTAAGTCGAACCACCGGAGAAAATATCTCGTTGAAATCAATACTTTTTTTTCTGAGCATATCCTTTTACCACTAATCGTGCATGATACCGCTCCACTTGATCATTGTTATCTCGCTTGATTTTGTAGACCCATTTGTTACCAATGGATTTTCTTCCACGTGGTAATGATACTAGATCCCATGTATTGTTTTTGTACAAAACATCTATTTCTTCTGGCATTGCTGTCATCCACAAAGATGCATTTACATCTTTTGTAGCTTCATGGAAAGTTGATGGCTCTCCATCATCTGTTAGAAGACAGTATGCAATGTTACTCTTCGTAACATACTCTGAGTGCCAACCTGGAGGTATTCTCTCTTGAGTTGATCGATGGACTTCAGAAGCTTCAAACTCAATTGGTTCTGGTACCTCGTGCTCTGATTCTGCTTCAGAAGAATATGAATTTTCTTGTTCTGGATTATCTTCCACCAGTATTGTTGTAGTTTATGTACTTTCTTTTGAAGTGCTATCATTTCCTTGTTTATGCAGTTGATATTCTGCAAATATCACATCTCTGTTGATGATGATCTTGTGGGTAGTGGGATCCCACAAGCGATACCCTTTTACTCCATCAACATAACCCAAGAAAATATATTTTCTAGATTTTGGATCTAGCTTTGTTCTTTCTTGAGCGTTGTACATCATATACACATGACAACCAAAAAATGTAAAGAGATGAGTAATCAGCTGGCTTTCCGCTCCATATCTCCATCGGTGTCTTCAAATCATTTATTGTTGATGGAGATCTATTTACAACATAGTGTGCTGTATGAACTGCTTCTGCCCAAAAATACTTTGGTAGACTAACTGTTCTGAGCATAACTCTTACTCTTTCCAGCAGCATTCTATTCATTTTTTCCGCCACACCATTTTGTTGAGGAGTGTATGGTGTAATAGTTTTCTTTTTTATGCATTCTTGCTGATAATATGCATCAAAATCCTTACTGCAATACTCTCATCCATTATTTATCCTTATACACTTGATTCTTTTTTCAGTTTCTACTTCAATGAGTGCTTTGAAGTTTTTGAAAACTGACATCACATCTGACTTATTTTTGATCGGGTACACCCAACATCTTCTAGAAAAGTCATCAATAAAAGATACAAAATATTTTGCTTTCCAGAGATTGAATCGGTGCTTCACAAACATCAAAGCGAATCAACTCTAAATGGTTTTACTCCGAGCACTTGACTTGCTGAATTTTAATCTGTTTTGCTTACTTGTAACATAATGCTCACAAAATGGTAGACTAACCGCTTTCAAGCCTGGGAGTAGCTTTTGATTGAAGAGAATCTTCATTCCATGTTCGGACATGTGGTATAGTTTCTGATCCCATAACATAGAAGCTTCATCTCCTGAATCCAGTGATGCCACTGATGTTGTTGCTTCCTGAATCGAGTCTCTCAAGAGCATATACAAGTTTGCTGATAGGGGTGAGCAAAATCGATTTCGGTTCCAGTTCCGAATGGAACCGGAACCTACTTGGAAAAAATCGGTTCCTAACTAAGTGGAACCGTAACCTACCCAATTAAATAGGGTACCTTATTAATTGGTTCCAATTCGGTTCCGCGTGGAACCGGAACCTACCCAATTAAATATGATACCTTATTAATTGGTTCCAATTCGGTTCCGCGTGGAACCGAAACCTACCCAATTAAATAGGGTAACTTATTAATCGGTTTCAATTTGGTTCCCGTCCGGTTTTGATTTACCCTATTTATTTTTTATTGTCAAACTTTGAAAATATAATTATTTCTCACACTTGAATATTACCTAATATTATTGACAACTGTCCATACAAAAATAAAACAATAAATAAAATTACATATTGTATAATATTTTTGACTCAATACATAATATTCTTATATGAAGTGCCTAGGTTTAAATTAGGTTTAAATTGGGTTTTAATTTGGGTTATGAAATTGGGTTTAAATTGAGTTTTAAAACTGGTTATGAAATTGAGGTTTAATTTGGGTTATGAAATTGGGTTTAAATTGGGTGTTAATTTTGTTCTGAAATTGGTTCTAAATTCGGTTCCCAAAACAGGTTCTGCTTCTGGTTCCAAAATTCGGTTTTTAAAATAGGTTCTGATCCCAGTTCCAAAATTCGGTTCCCAAAATAGGTTTCGGTTCCAAAATTCGGTTCCAGTTCCGACCATTTTGGAACCGAAACCGGACCGGTTAAAATCGATTCCTTCAATTTGGAACCGGAACCGGACTAGTTACAAGCGGTTCCGGTTCCAAACTCGGAAAACCGATCCGATTCCAATTGGTTCCGGGTAGAATCGGAACTGATGATTAGCCCTATTTGCTGAGATCTTTTTAGCTTCAAGACTATAAGTACTCATTTCACCATTTTTAATACCCCGTTTTCAACAACGGTCTTGTATCCGTCGTCATCGAACTGTCCAATTGACATAAGATTTTTCTTCATTTCCACAACATGTCGAACATCTTGTACAGTGCGAATAATACCATTGTACATATTTATTTTGATTGCTCCAATCCTAACAAATTTCAAGGCATGATCATTGCCTAGAAAAACTGATCATCTAGATACATGTTCATAATGACAGAACCATTCTCTCCTAGAGGTCATGTGTCATGTTGCTGCAGAATCAACCAACCATGCATCACTTAGTTATTTTCTGCTATCATTGGACATCATTGCTATTTCACTGTAAAGTGCGCCACCTTCTTCAGAAGTACTTGCAACACATCCCTGAGATTTTGTTGCAACATGAGCTTATTCTGTACCATTCTTCATATTCCAACAATATTTATTGACGTGCCATTTCTTGCCACATGTGTAGCATTTAACATTCTTCTTATTTTTTGATTTTGATCTGCCATAGTTTTGACTCTCACTTGAGCCACGTTCTGTTGATCTCCCTCTTGTCATCGTCAATGCTTCTACTTGTTGCGAACTAGATGATCCATCTTCCTTATTTTTACGCCTAGACTCTTCTTCCAGAGCAGCAGCTGCAACTTCGTAAAAAACTAGATTACCAGTGACAACATTACTTGTCAAGTTGATGATAAGTTGATCATCCATATTCCATTTTTCATTAGTCATTCCATCTGATCTCTCTCCATTTGCCGCCAAGCAATTGTCTTTTCTCAAGATTCCTTTTATTTTAAGTTTCTATAGGGAAAAGTTGATCCTGTTGAACTTCACAATTTCGAACTTTCGTGCCATGTTACTGATGACGATCAGCTTCTCACTTGAACCGGTTTTTTTTACTATTTCATCGTGAATAGTACTGTTGATGGTGTTTTTTGTGACAAGTACTTTGAACAGTTCGGTAAGGGAAGAAATGAGATTTTCCCTTTTAGAGGGTCAAGTGTTCAGAGGGTTTGGGATGTTCCTCGGCCAGAAAGAGAGTCCGGACACAGTCTCTCGGATTTGGCCGACCAGAGCACACAGTATGGTACAGATTCAGAGACCGACCATATCAGAGTAGAGGCCGACCACTTTAGATCAGAAGATTGGTTTGGACCCACCTTGCCTTTTGGAACAAACAGATGAGTTCGGGTATTTCGGGTCAGAACGGTATCAGTTTAGGAAGCTCGGCAGATCACTTGGCCGACCTCTTGAAGACCGACATAAAATCAGAGTGGTTGCAGTTTCCTTCAACATGTGTCATTTCTCAAAGACACTTTAAAGGCTGTCATCATTATTGTTGCGTGTGGCAGTGGAGAAAATAGAATGATGTGACAGACCGTCAGGCGGCAGGTTTACTTTCGACGAAGGCAGTCTTGGGGCAGAGCACCAGTCAATCAGTCGGAGATCACGCGGGAATCGTCATAAAATTGTAGGAACAATGTTACACTTTCTTAGTAACCTGAGAGAAAGCAAACACTACGTGTAATGTTCTTTCGACTGCTCGGCCACACCCAGACCTTGCTCAGAACAGGTCGGTCGAGTCAGTTTTGGCAATAAAAACAACACACCACTTTGTGCTCGTGGACGTAGGCTAGACTTTCTCCGCCGAACCACATTAAAACTCTTTTGTCGATCTGTGTGTTTATTTTGCCTTCTGTTAAGTTTTCTTTTGGTCTCCCATAACCAAACAAATTAAAGGTTGAGGGAAGGTTGTCTCGGGGGAGTTATCTCGATATTGCCCATGTGACGAAAATCAGCCGTCAACAGTTGGCGCCGTCTGTGGGGAAAGAACAAGAAGCAACTTGCGTAGTAAGACGATGGTAGAGGGCGAAATCCATAGGTCATTGGGGAGTTCAGCAGCATAGTGGTTTGGAAGAATGAAAGAAATGGAACATGAGAAAGTTGGTCAGAATGGAAATGAGAAAGGATTCGCAAGAAGAAAGAAGGTTGATAATAGCTTTCCTCTTTGAGTCGCAGAATTATCAGATGATCGGACGGCAAAACAAGAACCAGAACATTTTTGTAAGAGCCTATCCTGAAATGACCTGCAAGGAGTTGTAAGAAGGGCAGTAGGTCCCATGAATATGAATAATGCTTTCTCTTTCGAATTAAAAAACTTGTCCATTTTACTTGTTTATTAATTGGATATGAAAGACATCTTCAATATTCCTAGGATGTGCTCGAAGCGAAGGGGTGATCGGTGGTCGGGAAGGGCACCAGGCCTGTGGCACGCCAATCCCGGGTGTCATTATCAAACCCCCGGGTGGAAGTGTTCCGACCTGACTCCTTTCACTTTTGAGGATCCATAACGCAGCAAAGGATGAAATACATGTGGGAAACGCGCGAACCCCTCATGGCACGCCAATCCCGGGTGTCATTATCAAACCCCCGAGGTCGGAGCGTTATTACCCCCTGGCTCGCATCTTTGAGGAATAGCTCGGGTAAACCGGACCTAGAGATGTTTTTCCCCTGAAGGTCGGATGGTGAGTCCCGTTGAGTACCATCAGACCATCTGGCTTGGGTTGGCCGAATGGTCCCCTTGATTGCAGGAGTCTCGGGTAAACCAGACCTAGGGAGGTTTCTTCCCATACGAGTCGACTGGTGAGTCCCGTTCAGTACCATCAGACCACCTGGCTTGGGTTGGCCGAATGGTCCCCTTGATTGCAGGAGTCTCGGGTAAACCGGACCTAAGGAGGTTTCTTCCCCTACGAGTCGGCTGGTGAGTCCCGTTGAGTACCATCAGACCACCTGGCTTGGGTTGGCCGAATGGTCCCCTTGATTGCAGGAGTCTCGGGTAAACCAGACCTAGGGAGGTTACTTCCCCTACGAGTCGACTGGTGAGTCCCGTTGAGTACCACCCAGGGAAGGCACAAATGGGGTGTCTATGTCCCCCGTGGGGATTTGTCTGACCGCCCGGATCGGCGTATCCGTAGCCTGGTTAGCCGGGACACTGAATTGTAAGGTTCAGAATTGTGTTTTGGAGGCCTCGGGCAGGACGCTGTCTCGGAGAATCCAAGTTGTTATTTGTACTTATGATTTTTTGTTTGGGGTATATGCTAAGTCACCTCCACTTTTTGTTAACTTTACCTCGTTCCAATTTTTGTTTTTCGCTGGTCTGACAAGGGGACACTCGTGCCAGAGTTAGCAGAGCCTCCGAGGTTGAAAACATTCCCTCGTGTAAGTCTCAATTGTTCCACCATCTCGGGGCTGGATTCGTTCTGCCGAGTCTGTATTGTTCCACCTGCTCGGGGCTGGATTCGTTCCACCGATGCATTGTTCCACCTGCTCGGGGCTGGATTCGTTCCACCGATGCATTGTTCCACCTGCTCGTGGCTGGATTTGTTCCGTCGATGCTCTATGTTCTACCAGCTCGGGGCTGGATTCGTTCCGCCGATGCATTGTTCCACTTGCTCGGGACTGGATTCATTCCGCTGATGCATTGTTCCACCTGCTCGGGGCTGGATTCGTTCCGTCGATGCATTATTCCACCTGCTCGGGGCTGGATTCGTTCTGCCGATGCATTATTCCACCTGCTCGGGGCTGGATTCGTTCCGCCGATGCATTGTTCCATCTGCTAGGGGCTGGATTCGTTCCGCCGATGCATTATCCCACCTGCTCGGGGCTGGATTCGTTCCGCCGATGCTCTATATTCTACCAGCTCGGGGCTGAATTCGTTCCACCGACGCTCTATATTCCACCACCTCGGGGTCGGGTTACGTCCCACCGAGAAATTTATCATCGCGCGTGGGGAGGGAGCATTCCCTCATGGCCGGCTCTCTATTGGTCTGGGGAAGTGACATTCCCCCCAGAGCCAAATGATTCTCCACCTCGGGGTCGGGTTGCGTCCCACCGAGAGGCTTATCATCGGCGTGGGGACAAAGCATTCCCCCATGGCCGGCTCTCTATTGGTCCGAAGAGGTAACATTCCATCGGAGCCAAGTATTTTGCTGGCTCGGGGTCGAGTTGCGTCCCACCGAGTGCGTCATCATCGGCTCAGGGATAGAGCATTCCCCTCACGGCCGGGTTCGAATTGGTCAAGATCAGGACATCTTCTCACATCCAGATTCGGAAGAACCAGTTAGCAAGTTAAAATTTGGAATCATGCTAAGTATGAAAGACATGAAATGAATCATTCAGAGATAAGCATCAGAATAGGAAATTGAGCAGCAGGTTTATCTTGATTTGGTCCGGGAAGCAGGATCTCTGGTATAGGCTCGGCAAAAGGGATGTCAGTTTCGGTCTGGACGACAGGAGAAGCCTCGTCTTCTGGTAGGACGACTACCAGAAGGGTAAATGGGAATTTGCTTCAAGTCAAGAGAATCATTTGGATGAACATCAGAATCCTCAGTGATCGAGCACATGTATATGGCAAGGGAAAACCTGATTGTTAGCAGAGGCAGGTTTCTTTGTGGTTCATGGAGCGACCACCGACCGGTTGATCAACACACCATCTTTATTATAGTTCCCGATATCAACTCCCTAACTCGTTGATACCGAGAACTAGGGGACGAATGTTGATGGTGTTTTTTGTGACAAGTACTTTGAACAGTTCGGTAAGGGCAAAGATGAGATTTTTCCTTTTGGAGGGTCAAGTGTTCAGAGGGTTTGGGATGTTCCTCGGCCAGAAAGAGAGTCCGGACACAGTCTTCCAGATTTGGCCGACCAGAGCACACAGTATGGTACAGATTCAGAGACCGACCACATCAGAGTAGAGGCCGACCACTTTAGATCAGAAGTTTGGTTTGGACCCACACTGCCTTCTGGAACAAATAGATGAGTTCGGGTATTTCGGGTTAGGACAATATCAGTTTAGGAAGTTCGGTAGACAGATCACTTGGCCGACCTCTTGAAGACCGACAGAAAATCAGAGTGGTTGCAGTTTCCTTCAACATGTGTCATTTCTCAAAGACACTTTACAAGTTGTCATTATTATTGTTGCGTATGGCAGTGGAGAAAATAGAGTGATGTGACAGACCGTCAGACGGCAGGTTTACTTTCGACGAAGGCAGTCTTGGGGCAGAGCGCCCGTCAATCAGTTGGAGATCACGCGGGAATCGTCATAAAGTTGTAGGAACAGTGTTACACTTTCTTAGTATATAAATGGAGGATAGTCTTATTTGTATAGGTTGGGTTTTTTGGCATAGCAAACCGGTAACCTGAGAGAAAGCAAACACTACGTGTAATGTTCTTTCGACTGCTTGGCCACACCCAAACCTTACTCAGAACAAGTCGGTCGAGTCAGTTTTGGCAATAAAAACAACACACCACTTTGTGCCCGTGGATGTAGGCTGGAATTGCTCCGCCGAACCACGTTAAAACTCTCTTGTCGATATGTGTGTTTATTTTGCCTTCTTCTAAGTTTGCTTTTAGTCTCTCATAACCAAACAAATTAAAGGTTGAGGGAAGGTTGTCTCGGGGGAGTTATCCCGATATTGCCCCTGTGACGAAAATCAGCCGTCAACAAGTACCATATACGTGAATAGTACCGTATATGTTAATAGTACCGTATACGTGAATAGTATCGTATACATGAATAATATTATATCATATATGTGAATAGTCTCCATGAACAGTAACCATGAACCTGAAGCTCTGATACCACTGTTAGGAGATCGTGGGCTGAAGCTGGCACACAAGTAAAGTGAAATTGAGAATAATTATTAGTCAGGAGGCATTGCATACCATATAGTAATACAATGATAATTAAGAGGCTTAGCCTACCATAAATACAATGAAATAAAGCAACGAGACATAAATTTAATGTGGTAAAATCCTCAATGTGAGGGAAATATTCACGGACAAATGTAGAAGGATTTCACTATAGTGGAAAGAATTTTACAACTTCTCTCTAAACACATGGAATGAACAATCTCACACTCTCTTAGAATATGAGAACTACAACTCTCTCTCAAACTCTTAAGAAGAAACTATATTTTCTCTCTTAGAATACATATGATTTGTTAAGAATGAGATGAATAAAATAATGAAATGAAACATCTATTTATAGGCATGAAATTCACTGTGCAAATTATGAATTTTAATTTTTTATTATTTTCTTTTTATACATATAGGACTCACCCAAATAATTAATTAATTTATTTAATTACCAATGATTGTCTTTAACAATAGGAAGTGGTCTCATTCATTATGAGACAACATATGTTTTCCATTAATGTAATTTTAATTGTTGAGCCGATTAAAAAAAAAAAAAAACTAAACTGAAGGCATTGAGTTATTAGCAGTTAAAATTGGAGTCTACCAAAGCCTCAATAACGCACAAAGTGGCAATCAAACTGACAGCGGAAAGACAGAATGCAGAGCAGCAGTAGAAAAACTGTCCTCAAATCCACAGAAGCCAAAGACACTCAACACGCCATTCCAATGATGACAATGCGTCTCTCTCTATCTATTGGGTGCCGTTTATTCATGTTTACTTCAAAATTAATGGCAACTAATTATTCTTGCCTTTTTATTTAGGGATTTCTCTCGATACTGTTTGTGCTTCTTTGTTTGCACCTGAGGTCGCAATTCTTCTCACTAATGATCCGTTTGTTTCGACATAAAATGATTTAAGTTAATAAACTATTTCGACATAAAATGATTTACGTAAGTTCTGTCCCCTTTCAAATAATTGAATTGTTATTTATGTAGTTCTTAAATTTATGTGTACTGATATAACAAATTCAACAATGCATTTATTTATGATGTTATTAAAAATTCAGGGGGCTGGATGTTATTCTCCAATACTTTATGGAAAGCCAATCCGTTGTATGCTCAGAGCAAAACTAACCATACAAATGAAAAACTAGTGGCAGAGGAACCAACCATTGAAGCAAAGCTAGACAACAAAGAGAGTTACAAAACAGAACAACTGCTCATCTGAGATTAGTTTCAAGTTTTGATGAATTAAATGCAAAAGCTATAATAAAATTCATAAGCAAAACCAAAAAAAATGGCTGCTACTTTTCTGCAACTGCAGCTTGCTTCATCCATATTATTACCCCACAAACACTACAATCAGAATCATTACCATCCCTTGTTCACTGCTACAACAAGAAGTTATAGTGCTTCCAAGCTCTGTCTTTGTTGTAGCAGAAGGAGTACTAGTCAAAGGTTTGTTGCTTTGGTTGGTAAAGGAGACACTGAACTAAGTGTCTCTCAAGAAAATGAATTGCAAGACCAAGAAGATGAAGATGAAGAAGAAAAAGAAGAAGCAGCAACTTCAGAAGACTTGGAATACATTGCTCAGATTAAAAGAGTTTTAGAACTTCTCAGGAAGAACCGTGACATGCTCTTCAGTGAAGTAAGTACTGGGGCATTGTTGAATTTTGTTGAAATTCATGGGTTCTGACTCAACTCCAAAAGCTATTTTGAGAGCCACTCGTGCATGAGTCTGGCTTTTGGCTCAAGAGAAGAGGAATATTTTCCTAACAAGTTTTATTTCTTGGCATTTATGCATTGAAGTTTGGATAATTTATATGTCACTGGCTTTATGTTGTCATTAGATCTTCAACTTGTGGTTTCTGATTTTGTAGGTTAAGCTTACCGTGATGATTGAGGACCCAAGAGAGGTTGAGAGGAGGAGATTGTTGGGGATCGAAGATTCTGATACCCCTACAAGAGATGATTTGGCTGAAGCTTTGGAGCAAGTGAGTCCCTCCTTTTTCTTTAAATTTTTATAAGTTTGGATTTGTTAGTTGTAACCCACAAAAGCCTGTATCACAAATTTCTCATTGAAGTGTTTAAATTGGTATGAGGAGTTAAATGAATTAGAGAATAGTGATTGAAATTTGAAGATTAATTGGCATGATTGTATTAGTCTTTAGGAGCTTTTAACTGACGAATACTTTGTTAGAAAAAAAACTGTAAACTTCAATTCACTATCTTTTAAATTAAAGAGATTGGGAGGACCTGTGCAGTTATACTCATTGTGGGATAGCCTCTAAGTTTTCTGCAGTTTCTTGTACCATCAATTAAGTTCACAATGGGAAAGATGTTGCGAAGATCAATAATGACAAGATTTCTGTAGCTATGTACATTAGATAATTGAAAGTTCATTTCAAGAATTTTAATGTTGATTGATCTCTTTCAATGGTACTGATTGGTCTGTGCATTGTACTTATTGAAGCACTTTAATGTCCATAATAAGCTCTATGAAAATGCAGTTTAGGAGAGTTCTTATGAAATAATCTATGTCATCGATCACACTGGAGTCTGGACACTTCCAAAGTAAATGGATCAATCTGCAAGGTCTGAATCTCCTATTTAATTGTTTTGTCTGGTTCTTGTTGCACAATTAAGAAGGAAAAATCTGTTTCAGATTATTATTGAGATATGAGTGTGCCAAAAGTTTTAGGTTCAGACACAAATCACAAGTTTTTTTTTTTTGGGAGCTGATAGTAGTTTCGGAATTGCAAGGGAAAAGAATCTGCATGTAATAAAGAGCACCCGGGTATGTATAGCCATACAGTTGTTGTCCTGTTTGATAGGAGAACCTTCATAATGTGGCATAACCAATCATTTTCGAAAGCCTATAAGAATGAAGCCAGAGTCTGTACTTTTAGGGTAGAAAGATAGAAAATGCATCTTTGAGGGCATGGTCGCCGCAGGCAATAGCTCCGGCTCTAATGACCTAGAATATGCATCCTTGGACTGACAGTCAGCCTCTTGTCCTCCTCAACATGATCAAAGCAGTATGCACTATCACTAAAGCAGAGAGAGCACGTAATTGCCTTGACAAAACCCTCTTTATCACCACCATAATCCAATATTTTCAGACTGGGCTCAATGTATTATGAATTCATGCCAACACCTTGAGTAAAATCTGTATAGTTCAGGTGAGTGTTTATCTGGGGAGTAGCCCTCGATATGAGCACAGGAAATAAGTTGAGTAACTCTTCTCAATTATCCATACCCCTTGTTATGTCATCTAAGGTGTCTTATTAGTCTACTCTATCTGGGGTTAAACTGGGATATTCTGTTTGAAATGGAGACGTTAAAAAATCATATTCTTCGTTATTGAAGATTCGTTCCCTGAAGTCGTGGCAAGCAATGTCATGTCATCTGACGAGCAAAGCCTTTCAGGAATTTGACACATTGATTGTCTAAATTGGAGTGTGTTGCTTCTATGAATTGATATGTGGCATTTAGTAGAAGCTAGTCTATGGATCTAGGTGAACCAGCAGGGAGGAGTTGGAATGGAATGCTCAGAGAAGTTTTTCCCATTCTTCCCTAGGGTTTGTGTTATGTTATGTTATCTCCTCTTGTATTATCAATGGCTGAATACAACCCTTCAAATAGCAATGAAGACATGTGTAAGAAGATGTAACAGTAAAATGTTTGAACCATGAAGGTTAAAGATCTGTTGTTAGCCTCAAATACTTATCCTCTCTTTCATGCACAAAGTATATTGGTAGAGCAAGGAGAGTTTTAAGTAGTAGATGATTATTGCATGATTGATGGTTTAATCATTTATCTATCAGGTGAACGAAGGAAAGGTCCCAAAAAATCGTGTTGCTCTACGGATGCTGGCCGAGGAAATGATTCAATGGCCTAATTTAGAGGTATAAACATACTTCGAGAGTATTATACTTGATTACTTGTTCAAATTTGAGATGTTTTATATGCGCACAAGCACACACACTGACACTAGGTAAATAGTGTTGACCAATGTGTACTTTTCTCTAATTTGAATTTATTGTTTCAGTTGCATATTTATTCACATTTATGTATCCTTTGAGATAGAATGGCCTTTTCGATGTCAGTTTTGTACATATTCCCCATCTCTTTTACGATGTAGAGTTGATTATTTCATAATGGTTTCATAGGTTTTAGTTTGCAGGGTCTATTTTGTAACATTTGTTTGTCGTAAATTACTTAGTACATGATGGAAACTTAGGGGTGTCTACTGGCTTATGGCATTTCCTAAATCTTCTTAATCATGTGGTAGATATTAAAACATACAGCGACTAGTTCGCTTTTCTTCAAAAAATTACATTAATTATTTCTTAATAGGAAGCATCTTGAAATAGAACTGTGAGAACCCTATTAAAGACTTCTCATAGATGGAAAATTTACTTTGATGGATCAAAAAGAGTGTTTTCTGTATTTTGATGGATCAAAAAGTTGTATGCTGAAGACCAATAAAGTCTATATAGATTATGTTCCCCCAGTTCTTGCACATACTGGAATACGAGTACCTCTTTTGTTGGATTGTCTTGCGCTTTAAATGCATTTTTACTCTTTATTCATCACATTATACTTTGGAAACTCTCCTATAGAGATCATGTTAATCTTACTATTTTCTATAGGTTTCCTATCAAGTCCCTTGGTACCAAAGGGAACCTCTCATTGCATGGCGATTCAAAATAATATTATTTTTCTCACAGATGAATCCAAACATCATAATGTCTAAAGACAAAAACTTTTCATTTGAATCAATTATTACCTACCTTTTTTGTAGAAACTTGCCTGAGCTTAATAATAAGCTTCCCTAAATATAATTCGACTTCCTTTTTAATGAAAAATTCTGAATATTTTAATTTAATAGCTTTATACTACATTGTCCTCTCCCAAATTTTCTTCAACTTGTGTATCTATGTTGTCCATCTTCAGGACTTAACACTGTTAAGCATATATATTAACTGATTCAAATTTCAATTTCCTTGCTAATTTATTGATACTGGCTGTTTTCGTTTGTTTCTAAATTTTATATTTTATTTTGGTTGAATAGGTGGAAGTAACAAAGAAAAAGCCTAGAAAATCCTTGTATGCAAAAGTTACAGACACTGGTATTGATCCCGTAGTGGCTGCAAAGAAACTGAACGTTGATTGGGATTCAGCAGCTGAAATTGAAGATGATGAGACCAGCGATGACACAGAAGTGCCTCCCGCGCTGGTTTGTTCTCTTCTCCCTGTCTTGAATGTCAGCATCTGTTATTTTTGAACTTTGGAAGAAAATTTGCCATTCACCATGAGGCTGTCTTTGTGCTATGCTTTTTTCAGTTTTTGGAGTTGCTGCTGCTCTCATTCTTAGCAGCCGCTGTTAAACTGGTCAAATTCTAAAAGATTACAAACCTGTTTCTTGCTGTCACCTTCTTAAATCTATAATTTATGACTTAATCCACAAAAAAATGGGGATCAAGCGCTATGAGAATATCTTTGTTACAGAGTTTTATTATTTAAATGCCGGTTGACTAATATAAATTTTAAAATGCTTTTAGAATACGAATGCTGAATGAAGTGCACATCTTAGTGAGGACACTGTATGGAATTGCGAAATTCATGTTCTGCAATAGTTGATGATTTTGACAAAGGAAAGCTAATTCTCTTGCAGGGTTATGCAGCACTGTACTTAGTCACGGCGCTTCCAGTCATCATTGGGATCTCTGTTGTCTTAATTTTATTCTATAATTCCCTCCAGTAGAAGTTTTGTCTTGCCCTTTAACTTCAATCCATAATTTTTGTATATGGATACTTATGAAATGGAACTGTGTCTTGTGCTCTTATTAATTTGTCTGAGAGTCACCATGCCATTGCCATCATCATTGTACAGAAAAGTCAGCTCTCTTTAGAATAAAAAAATAACATTCATTTAGTTGTTGCATGCACTGCTTGGTTGATTTTCATATGGAGAATATCATATTTTTATATATTGAGATAGGTCCTATGGAGACAATCGAGAGAGAACATGCAAATCACTACTAACTAACATGCCAATGGCGTGCTTCCCACGTCCTATGTCTTGTGTTTGTACCTCTTCTTCCTCCTTTTAAGTAGCTCAACCTTTTGCTTCATCCCTGCAGTTTATGCCTCTTTAACAACATGTCATTTCCAGGACTAGAGGAAGTTAACAATTGTGTTGATGACTCGAGCTTCTTCACCATCGAAGAAGCTAAAATTCCGGTAAAGAAGGAGAGCCCCGAGAGGGAAAAGCAGATATTGGTGGATCCAATATCAGTAAGGGAACCCAGTTTTAGTTTGATGTTGCCTCCTGTTATTACATCCCCACAAGACAATAATGTGCATCTGCCAAAACCCAACTTCTTAAGCTGCAGCCTCCCGAACTCAGCTGTATCATCCCCTAGATTAAGCTCTTTTCTGACGAAGAAGAGATGGAAAAATGAAAGTCAAGCATCTCCGCGTAAAGCACACAACATTGTCCGCCAGCAATCTGCTGTAGTACAATCTCGTCTGACTTCACTGCAAGATAGTTTGTTTAGAAAGAGCAAGTCTTGCGGTGAAGGAAGAGCTCGTGCATCTGCAGATGAATTGGACCTCTGCTTGCGTAAACCAAATGCTGACGAATACAACAAAGTGTCTAACGCCAGCTTCTCCATAGCTGACACAGACACCAAGTACATTCATAACAGCAGTGGCAAGAACATTGATTCTCATGATGAACAGGAATTCAAATGCAACGCCCTTTGCTTGTTTCTCCCAGGATTCAGCAAAGCAAAGGCGGTGAGGCCAAGAAAGGAGCAAATGGTTGTGATGGAAAATGTGATTTCCAGGACAGTTTCTTTAGAAAAATTTGAATGTGGATCGTGGGCATCATCTGTCATTGTCAGTGAACATGACGAAGATGGAGACTCCATGAATCTCTACTTTGATCTGCCATTGGAATTGATTAGAAACAGTGTCAATGATGCTCACTCACCCATCAATGCAGCTTTCGTATTCGACAAGGATGTAAAGGGTGTTCTTAAAAATAGTTCAAGCAGAACAACAACGGCACAGAAATCCCATGAATCTTCACGACATGTTCGGTTTTCTTTGTCGTCTCCTACATCGTACCCTTCATCGCCGGCTTCTTGCATCACACCTCGCCTGCGCAAGGCGAGGGAGGACTTCAATGCTTTCTTAGAAGCTCAAAGTGCCTGAGATCTCGATATCAGGGTGGCCATGAGTTGGTCTTATATTAATTCTTAAAATGAGATCATATAAAATATATATAAGTCTCAGGGTCCCTAATTTAAGTCAAATTTAGGAATCCAACCGACAGCCGTATCGACTCTCCGCCACCTCTGATCGATACATGCATATTTTTGTTACTTGCTTAATGGTATTTTGGTCTGTTATTCTATGCAATGCAACTTTGTAATATGGTACTTCTTTTTGTAGTAATGCAATTATGTAATATGGAAACTTCTTTTTTTGTGGAAATGCTTAAATTAGATGATTTTTGCAGTTTTGAGCTTTGCATGAATCACAAGATATTGAAATTTTTATTAAAGTCAATTTATACAGGAGATTTATAATTGAAGGGTAAGAATGTTCATATTCAGAGGGACTTATATTTTTTATCCTTGAAAGATTTGAATTCATTTTAGGAACACCCTAAGGCTCCAAAATTCAAAACAATAAATTGAGGCTCAACTCTCAAGCAACAAAGAATCCTACTTTCAGACCCATTTGCATAATAACTCTTCAAATAGAGGAAAGATACTAAGGAAGAAAACATAGAGAGTTTTCAAATAACAAAATTTATACATATAATAGTGTTCTAAATACATTGGAATTTTAATTTTCTAGTGTAAAAAAATTCAATTGCCTTTGCACGAACAATGTGTTAGCCACCGTAGTTTCTAATTTGGTTTATATAATTGACCTCTTATTTTTCAATTTATGCTCTCATGATTCATTTGAAATATCCCCGAGGGACGTGGCTTGGTGGTGTAGAGCTAAGGATCTCACCTTGAGGTCCTAGGTTTGAATCCAAAAAATGCGTTTCTTATAAGTGCATATGACAGCCGGAGGTTTTACATGCTCCGCTTAAGTCCAAAAATGGTGGTTTCACGGTGGGATTTCCAACAATTTCTAGAAAAAAAAAAAAAAAAAAAAGATTCATTTGAAACGAAATTATAAAGATTTTAGAGCATTTTAACACTTGCTTCAAATACCTCTAATTTACTCACATTACTTCATAAAAATATGAAAATCATTCAAGATTGGACCTAGCCATAAGCAGATTTCTCAAAAAAAATTTAATTATATTCCTTAAATAATTAATGATAAAAAATAAATAAATAATATTGGATCTCCAAGATATCCGCACAGAAGTCATTATATTAGGGGTGGCAAAACAAATCAACGAATCGAATTTGTATCGAATCTTAAACGAATTGAATCAAAATGTGATGGATTCGTATTCGATTCGTTTATTAAACGAATCCTAATATTAGGATTCGTATTCGATTCGTTTATTAAACGAATCGAATACGAATATTCGTTTATTCATTTAGTCAATGATATTATTTAATAAAATAATTTACCACACTTGATTTACATTAATTCTTCATAAATATATATATATATATATATATGAAATATGTAATTAATATATTTACTAAAAATATCTCACCAAATATCGAAAATATTACTTTTTCTATGATAATTAGCTATAATCTCTCAAATCTTAATTGAAAATTAACAAGAACTAGTAAATAAAAATAATAAAACGAATTCTAAACGAATAAACGAATCAATAAGCTTAAATTCGTATTCGATAATAAACGAATCGAATCGAATTGACCCATTTATTAAACGAATCCATTTTTTCAAACCCGTATTAACTTTAAAGCGAATCGAATCGAACGAATAAACGTATCCTGACCCAAATTATCATCCCTACATTATATCAAGTTGATGATTATTAGTACTAAAAGTTTCACTAACTACTCTCGATGACCCAACAAATTTCCTTACGATACCCGTATTGGGCCTTTTCGACCCGATAGCCCAGTAAATTCCATGAAACATATGAAATGTTATCTAAAATTCCAATACCAAATGCCTTCATGTGATGTGATCAGAGTCCCATCATTTCCAGTCTTTTCGAATAATAATATAATATTTTTATTTACAAAATTGAAAAAGAAACTGCCAGATAATACTGAATTGTAATGTTTTCATTTGTTACTGTCAATTTTGAATGTTTAAGACTAACAATTAATTTATTCAAGGAAAAAGTAATTTTTAGACAAGGGTCCAGGATTTGTTTAAATTTTAGAAAATTTCACAATTGTTCATAAATTCTCATCCAACGGCGGTGCCTTAATCATTTGTTTAAAAATGAACTGAATATATTAGGCTTCTCATAATATTATTTATTATTTGAACCTGCAACATATACTTTTTAAGAGTATGACACCTGCAGTTTTACAATTTTAACATTTTGATCCCTTTTATTTCAAGTGATGAAAAATAAACATTATAAATGGTTGAGTTGAGTGTATTAGTAAAATAATAAGCACAATGCAACACAACAGGTGTAATTATTATTCATTGCCTACCAACTTTATTCCAATCAAAATTCTAGTAGATTCTTATCAATTATAATTAGCCTTGTGAGGACAATCGATAAAAGCGGCCGGTTGGATTTTAAAATTTAAAAGAATTTTAATTTATAAATATATAATATGATTTTTATTTTTTTAAATCCGTACGAATTCGGAATATTCAGATTTGGATTTATTTTTTAAGTGAATCCGGATCTGGATATAATTTTTTTTTTTAAAAAGGTAAAATATTATTTGTATATATGGTTTTATTATAATTTTACACTTAAATTTAGATTAATTTATATGGATTTTGAATTGTAAATATTATTTTAAATATTAAATTATTATTGTTTAGTTATAGATATTATTTTATTATATTATAATTATTTAAAATAAAATAATTTAATTTACGGATTCAGATATCCAAAACCTATACGGATAATACTCGCATCTGAATTTAAAGGTGGCCACCGGTTCGGTTCGGTTCCAAATCAGAACCGTAATTGTTAATTGAATCGGAACCGTTTAATTTATTTTCTTAAAAAAATAATTTTACAAAAATGGAAATTAATTTATTTAAAAAAATGTAATTGGATATTATTACCAAATAAATATAATAAAAAAATATTTGAATTTTATTATATTAAATTAAAAACTGAAATTAAAAATAAAATAAAAAACGTAACTTGAAATAAATTATTTATTTAAACTTAAATTTTATTATACTAATATTGAAACGATTCCAATGGTTCGACTATGGTGGGAATCCTGATCGAACCGTACATAATCGATTCCGATTTTGATTCCCGAACTGAAATCGGAAGAAACCAAAATCAAATGATTTCTTCCGATTCGATTTTAATTCCGAACTAAAACCGTGACTGGCTGTTTCAGATAGACCCGGCCAAGGTTCCGGTTCGAAACCGGAACCGAACCGGTTGGAACCGGAAGGATCCGGTTCTGGAATCGAACCGAAAGGGGACCGGTTCGGTTGGGGTTCCACCCCAACTCGAACCGGTCCGAATCGGTGGAACCGTACGGTTCCACCGGTTCAGACGGTTCCAACAGGAACCCTACGCCCCCAACGGCTCCCTGGCCAAATAAAAAAAAATTTAAAAAATTAAAATTATATTTATTATATAAAATATAAATTACTAATGTACCCCTAATAACGGTAATAAAACGGTTATATTTCGGGGCATTTTTGGTATCAAAAAAATTCTAAAATTCTATAAATATGATTCATTTTTCATAATTTCATCACACCAAATTCTCAACTCTCTCATTTTCTATAATTCTCTTATTCTCAATCTTACTTCAATACAATTATCTTATAATCTTATATTCTTATTCTCAATCTCAATTCATTTAGTTGTTAATTTGTTATCATTCACATCGCAATTATTCAATTTTCTTATTTTTCTTCCTAATTTCTCAAACGAAAAATGGCAAGCTCATCTGAGAACATAATGTCAAATATGCCAACCCAAGAGAGCGACCATAGTGTCAGTGCACAATCACGGAGAAGAGAAGTTAAGGCTCGGTCCTCAGATATTTTCAAAATTCATTTTACTTTGGAACGCCTAGAAGATGGTTCATAACGAGCAATTTGCAACTATTGTGGGGTTATCTATAAATTTTCTGGTGGATACGGCAATATGATCAAGCACATGGAAAAACATCATCCGGTTGAATTTGGCATTGATACGACGCAGACTCAAATGGCCAGGTATGCATCATCTAGTAGATGTACGAGTAGTGTAGATTTATTTAAATATTCTGATGCAAAAAATAGAGAATAATTTGCGAAATTAACTTGTATGGCACATCGTATGACACATCTTTCTTTAAGTTTTGGTGAAAAACTCCATTTTACTAATTACGTGCATAATGCTTTAAACCCTGCTGCATGTAGAATGACTCGAAACACAACAAAACGTCATATTTTCAAATTATATAAAGATGGTAAAATTATTTTAAATGAAATAATTAAAGAGATGAAAGGTCGTATTTCTATATGTTCTGATATTTGAAGTGACCATGGGCAAACACACACATACATGTGTGTGACTTGTCATTGGATTGATGCATCATTTACCATGCAAAAAAGACTTATTGCATTTAGAGTTTTTGATGACCCACATACTGCACATAATATTTATAGAATGATGAAGGTAATTTTTGATGAATATGGTTTAGTAGAAAAAATTTTAACAATTGGATTTGATAATGCATTTGCAAATACTGCATTCATTCATGATTTAAAATCCTTATGTGAACCAAATTTAGGGGGTCGATTTTTTCATATTCGTTGTACATGTCATGTCCTTAACATATGTGTGCAAGACGGACTAAAATTATTATCACCTTTCATTGATCCAATTAAAACGGCACTTAACTGTATTTGGTCATATTCTCAAGTTAGGAGAGAATGAACCAAGTTTTGTAAAATAAATGGTATTAAACCAATTAAATTTTCAAGAGATGTTCCAACACGTTGGAATTCTACTTATTTTCTTTTATGTCAAGCATTTCAATACAAAGATGCATTATGTAGTTTTTTTTCCTCAACATGTTAAAAATATCACACTTTATCATAGTCAATGGGATATTTGTGAAATTTTTTTAGATATTTTAAGAGTTTTTAATGATGCTACTTTAGTTTTTAGCGGTGTTTATTATCCTACAGCACATTTATTTCTTCTTGAGAGTTTGAATATTGTTGGCACTCTCGATGAACATGTTGACAGTGACGACCCTAATGATATTGTTTTGCTCGAAGCCATTACTGCTATGAAGGTAAAATTGTTGAATTATTTTAGAGAAATTCATTTACTTTATCTTATTGCTGCTGTGTTTTGATCCTAGATTTAAATTAGAAGGTTTGAATGGTGGTTTACAAGCTTACTATGGTTATTTATGAATATTAGATGATGTTGATATTACGAGCATAATGACGAAATTAAGAAGTGATTTAATTATTTTATTTAATGTTATATTGTAAGATATAACTTAGGAACATTAATGTTATATTGTAAGATATAACTTAGGAACATTAGGTCAATCTAGTAGTAGCGAACCGGTAATTCAAACAAGACTTGGGGCAGGGGATCGTTGGTTATTGCAACGAAATAAAATCTAGGGATACGACAACAACTAATAACCCTGAATTAGATAATTATTTATCTACAAATTTTGAGTTTTCTAATGAAAGTTTATGCAATAAAAATTTTAAAATCCTTGAATGGTGGAACCGGCATCAAAATATATATCATGTTTTTTATCTATTATTGCTAAAGAGATCTTGGCAGCACCTATTTCCACCGTTGCGGTTGAGCAAGCCTTCAGCTTGGGAGGTAATATATTGGAAGCTAGGCGATCTTCATTACATCCAAGCACTCTAGAAGCAACAGCTTGTGTGGATGATTGGACTCGAGCTGATCTGAGACAACAAGAAGATGCCCCCGATGATTTTGAAGATTTGTTCGATAATGCTTCTGCAACAAGTGCAAGCGGAACCGGAGCCGAATGATCAACTGATAATGATGATTGATAATTGTAAAATTATAATTTACAAAGGGGATATGTCTAAAACTTGTAATGGAACTACGTGAGCTTTGATTCCTCTCACCCTTGGAGGATACGTAGACAACTTAAATTTTTAAAAATTTAAGCTCAAGCTCTTCAATGTAATAATTTTTTTTTATTTATAAAATTAATCTCATTTATTTTAATTAATTTTCAAAAAAAAAAAAAAAATCTTTGAACCGAACCGAACCGTTCGGTTCCGGTTCGGTTCCGTGTTTCGGTTCCACTTAAGTGTGGAACTGGAACCGAACCAGATTTAAAACCGGTTCGGTTCCGATTCCACACTTGTGAAACCGGAAACCGGCCGGTTCGGTTTGATTCCGAACCGGAACCGAACCGCCGACCGGGTCTAGTTTCAGAATCCATAAAATCTCTTACACTACCTTCTAAGAGTTGTATATTATTTATACCATTAGCTTTTTCTCCGGAATGTCTTGTTCAGCAAGTCTCTTATAATTCACTCCTCCCCTTATATTCTGTGTGTTAGTTAAATGATGATTATACATTTTTTTTTTGGGAAAACGTAAAATGATTAGACATCCCCAATTTGACTTTTATGGGCAAAAAGCTCCAAAGCAGCTTCTGGCTTTTGGCTTTTTGCGTAAAATAATAATTGCAATGCCATGGAATGGATGATGATGGATAATAAGGAAAACAAAATAAAGACAGCAAGGAAAGCAGATCCGATCCAAGCACATTATTAGCCACCAGCTCCTTTAGTAGCCTCTTGGCTCTTACCTTACTGGTGGCGGGCCCCCAATTCTCACCGACAACAAAACTAAACCCTAATCATTCATTAAATTAACACGAATCCAATAATGAATATTAAAAGGTTAAATAAAGAATGCCTCTCTCTAAATATTATTCTTCACATACAAAACTATACCCTTTTTTCTTTTCTTTTGTTTTATGGGAAAAAAAAATGTAAAACTATCATCATACAAAAGAAGACTTACAAAAGTGACCCCAAAATATAAATTCAGTTTCTTTGTGTTGTATATCAAGAAAAAGAAAATGGAAAAGAAACTCAGATTGATCAATAAAACCCTGTTTAAATTTTAAATACAAATGTCATTGGCGAGTTTCTTTTAGTCTATTGCCAATCTTGTCCATCTCAAATTTCTTTACAGCCCCTGCTACATTCCTCATTGTGGTGTCAAGCATGTAAGGTGTGTTCTCAAAGTTGTATCTCGTCCAATTGACGAATGTTGTACAGGGTTCAGTCCTTCGTGCGATTGTCCCATGGTAATGGTAGTATTTGATCTTGCCTTCCGTCTTGTGGTTTGTCCGCCCTTGTAGGTTTTGCGACATGTGTACACCTGTCGAATACACACTTCGCGGTTGAATTGCGTATTTACGATCCCTCCTTATACCTCTTTTTATATCCTTGTATAGAAGCTTCTCAAATCCCCATTTCCTGTATTTCATAAGACAATTATTGCTTGTGTTACAGAAACAAATCAATTCTATTAGTGTTATTATTTCACAATCTAACCATACATTAACTTGTGTCTTCAAAAAGGAAATACAAAATCCAGCAACTTCGAAGCTCATTCAAATGGGGGTTGAAGTTTGAATTAGTTAGATCCGCCCCCATAATCACCATTCCAAAAATGGATATTACCATGAGTTGGAAGCTGTATGCAAACCAAATTCTATAAACCCAGATCTCAAATATCAATCCATCTCCATCTCCATCTCCATCCCATTATTTCTATTTCTATTTCTATTTCAGCATCAGTCTTAGTCTGCCATCAGCGTCAACATAACTGAGTGTCCACGGCTACCCAATTTGTTTTCGCTTTTCAAGTTCATGTCATCAATGCAATTAACATCTTTTTGATCAATGTAAGTCATGTGGAAGGAAAAATCATAGGTGATTGAAGGTTCAGAATATTTTTTAAAGAAAAAAGCAAAATATTATTAAACTAACTAATAAGGTCCTAATCCTAGATAAGAAACAAAGGACAAAGTTCAGACCCACCTCACTTCCACCAGTCATAATACAATGAAGAGAATGAAGAATCAATACAAGAAGAAAAACTCCAAACAAGCACACACCACTTGATCTTATATATATATATATATATATATAAATATGTTCAACATCAGTTCAAATATGTTCCTATCACTCAACTACCACAAATTTACGAATGGAAAGGACCAGTACCACATGGAGTTGAAACATCATCAACCGCTAAATCTTAACAAACAGCTCATAGCTTGTAAGGAATACCAAATAAACCATCTTCGCACATGCATTATTGATATTGAGAACTCACATTTTCAACGGTTAATAAAGTTCAAAATTGCAGAGGGCTAAATTCATTGCATTTATCACATTTTAAGGAAAATTTCAAAAAGAGAGAATATCTGCCATGGTTTTACTATTTCTACACTCAGTTTGATCAATTCAAATGCCAAATTTTTAGCAGCTATTACCGAAGTTATAATCTCAGTTAAGACATACAACCAACATTTACCCCTAGCTAATTTTTTGGATTCTATTTCCTTTGACCTCTTGGTATTTTTTTTTTTTAATTAATTAAAAGCAAACCCCAATTTTCATCCTAATCATCTGAGCTCAATGGTTCTCAATCTCAAACAGATATGAAATGATATATAGTAAATTCTAATAAACTAGCAATTTACAGTACTAGATAAACTAAGAAATTTAAAATCAAAGAGAAATTACCTGTTAGTTTTTCCTGAATCCCCTCCAAAACAAAGCTGACTACTCATATGCATCTGTTCAATGGTGAACTGATTATAAGCCAAGAGAGAATCAAGCACAGACTTGATGGTATTCTTGGGCGGCACATAAATATACTCATCAACATCAAAGAAGAACATCCACTTAGACATAAACTTGTATCTATGCAAACAATCATTCACAACCAAAAACTGATTATGATAATACCCATCAAATCTCTCTTGCTCCTTAATATCATGCAATGTCACATAACCCAAATCCATCCATGGTTTCAACACTTGAAAAACTTCCTCATGAACCCCACCTGCATCATATATCACAAAATGAGATTTTTCCCCAAAAAATCTCACATGATAAGCAATCCATTCCCTAATTCTCTGTGGACTCAACCCTCCGTACAAAGGAGACCCACAATAGAAATAATCATACTTAGGCTCATAAGTTTTATACACACTAAAATCAACACTCCCAGGCTTCTCTTCCAATGCAAATACCACATCAGTTAAATTAAATTTTGCATCCCCACCACCAGCAGTTGATGCATGTAAATACAAAGTTCCTCCAGAATTATCACCATTAACAGCCTCAGCAAACGTGCAGTTTACAATAACAACAGTGTAAACGCGGCCATATCCCCAATCGGGGAGCATTTTGTAAGTTAATTTCGCGAAAGTTGATTTTTTGGTGTTGTTTTGAGGAACCCATTCGCATTGATAAGCTGGTTTCCCATAAACATGAAGAGGCTTTGACGAAAGACCAATGATAGCAAACGTATCAAACCCTCCTCTGTAACTTCCCATTGTGATAAAATTATAAGCTGCCGCCCCGTATGGATTGAAAGCCCGCTTGAGGACGCTGTTGTTTAGGATCTGGTCATGCTCAATGGCCGGTCGAGGCGGCGGAGACGGAGACGGAGACGGAGGCGGAGACGCCGGAGGCGACGGTTGTTGTTGCCGCCACTGCTGCTGCTGCTGAATCTGTAAACGTGAAGGAATGTTGGTATTGGGGTCTGTTTCTGAGGAGATTTTGGAAATACAGAGACGAAGATCAGAAGTGGAGATTGTGAAACGTGGAGGCAAAAACTGAAGAAGAGTGACGACGCTACAGAGGATTAAGAGAGCAGCTAATATGATTTTAAGTTCAGGTGCATTGTTCCATATAACCCCAACAAACAAATTCTTGTCTCCAACTCTTTGAGGGTCTCTGTCTCTGTCTCTTTCTTTGTTTGCCGCCATTGTTATTTATTGATGAAGCTTTTGCCTTCTTATGATGAGGGATTGAAGAATAAGAACTTTTTAGTTTTAGGAGGACATGGGAAAGAAAGAAAGAAGAATGATTTAATGAATCATATGCATCAACGAGAATTTTCTCACTTTCTGTTTCTCACTGTCTCATCTTTCCCTCTCTGTTATTATGGCTTTTGATTTTTCTATTTTGTAAATCTTTTCTGTTTTCTTTGTTGTCATACTTGCAATTATTAGTTATAAGATTATTGTTGGAACTCCACAAACAACTTACCCTGCTACACAATCATTTTTATCAAATAAGTCCCTGGGTTTTAATCAAACTTTATTTGAGGTCTATATTTTTAACTTATTTATAAGATTGAATTTGAAATATTTTTTTTGTTGGAATCGTTGGAAATCCCACAGCCAAACCACTTCTTTCGGACTTAAGCGGAGTATGTAAAATATTCATATGTCTCAGGTTTTTACAAGAAACCCACTCTATGAATTCGATCTATGACCTCAAGGTGAGATCTTGAGTCTTACACCACCAAATCACGTCTCTTGGGGACAATTTGAAACATGAGTGAAAGCGTAACTCGGAAACACTTGTACAAGACCTAAAACCTTCATAAAATGAGTATAGTATTAGTAACCTTGATAAAATGAGCATTGTATTGGTATTTTTTTTTATATAAAACTTTAAAAAGTAATGATATGAAATTAAATAGTAAATAGTATGAGGGTATTAAAATCGTTACATGTGAGAATTAAATACTTATTTAAAACAAATAAGTATTTATTGTGAATTTGGATTTATATTCAATGTTGATCTAATTTGTGTTTATATTTTTTATTAGGTTACGATTAATAGTTATTGGATAAAATGTAATAATAATTAAATCTTAATTGTATACAATTATAAATATACATATGGCCCAAAATCTTTAAAATATTGCATAACTACGCATTTAAAACCATTCACTATATTAATTAAGCTAAAATGACCAAAGTATCCCAAATGAGTTAAGTTTTAAATCGTTCATATGACACCAACTCCTTGGCAAGTTCCCGCATATTAAAAATATTTTTATTATACATTAATTGGATATCTTTAAAGAGAAAGAAGCATTGTGGTGGCTTTCTTAACAAATTAGACCTCTAATTTGCGAAATAAAAATACATATGGAGTTTGTTAAAGTTTTTTTAAACTTAAGGGGGCTATTAATTATATACCTAACAATATAGATAATATAGTATAATATAATTCACCTTAAATTGGAGCTGTCAAAGTAACAATTAAAAATAGCAAATATCATTATTAAAATATTTACCTCTTGAGAGCCGTGTCAAATTATGGGGCCCAAAGTCCTAACAGAAACATAATGGAAATGGGAGTCTTTTGGACTTCTTTAATATTTGCCAAGGGCTTCCTTGTAATCCTCATAAATATTATAAATTTCTCCTACGTATACGTCTTTCCTCAATTAGGCCCTTACCATATTGGATCTGTCAACCTTGCTATTTTAAGGATTGACGTTCGACCTACAAACACTAAATTGCCTTGCCATGCCCATGATTGGCAGTCCATTTATGGTAAGAAGCAACTGCCATTAGGAATGGTAAAATTCCGGACTTAAATATGATAGGATCGGATACGATTGTAATTTTTTATATTTATTGGTTGGATGAGTCAAATACGAATATTGACATTTAAATAATAATAAAAATAAAATTCATGTATGATCGGGGGGCTAGTATATTAGGACTAGGTAAAAGTAAAATTTTCGTATTCATTAATTGAACAGTAAGATATTGGTATTAGTATCACGTAACATACTCGGTTGATTGCAATCTTTAACTGCCATAGTTTTGGTAAGAGATTATTAACATCATTGGATCGACAGTTACTGGATAATAATTTATATGTAAATAAATTCTAATTATGTATTACTATTAAAATATGGTAGTAGAAAATTATGAAAAACCTATCTAAACTTAACTCAACCAAATCCAAATTCTTATAAAATTATGTTGAACCGTAAATGCCTAAGTTTAAGAAATGTCTAAGTTTCTACCTTATATGTTTATATTATTATTATTATTATTATTATTATTATTATTATTATTATTATTATTATAATATGGGCCAAATTTGGGCCAAGGGCAAAATCATATTTTCACTTCGAACTTAATACTAGGTGAGGCCCAAAACGATAACTCAACCCATTAAACTCTAAACCATTTACAAAAACAAAAGGACAAACCCCTTTATTATTCACCAATTGTCTCTCTCTTTTCCCCAACAAATAATATATTTCCACATGCACATTATCCTCCCCGCCGAAAGTAGAAACAACAAACATGTGAGAGACCTCATTGCCAGAAATCACAGCACATTGTGGGTCTCATATACAGCTCACCTGACAGCTGCAAGGATGATTTCTTCAATCTATAAAAAGAGATGTAACTCAGCACTCAAGGGCATGGAAGTCAGAGTTCTCCAATCCAAGTTTCACTTCTCTCTTACAAACTTCTGCTTTCTGACACAAGCTCTATGAGCATTCCATCCCTTTAAACACTTGTCACCTTCCTCACGGCCACCCAAAGAGGTCAAGGTAACAACAAACCTTGCTTTCACATTTTACTCATTTACTGCTCATTTCATACTACTGACTTGGGCGTCGGAGTGCCCCCGGCACCCACCACACCGGTGGGTAGTCTGCTCATGCTCACTCTACCTTTGTTTTGCAGGATCGCTAGTGCCCCCAACCTATAAATTCTCGATTGTGGACCTCGGCCGAAATCCAGCATCCACAATTTGGCGCCCACTGTGGGGCCTTAGCGATTCATAGCAAGCAAAAATCACTCAGTCTACAATCTTTACAAACATAACTATCCATAACTTCGTGCAACAGACAGACTCCAGACCCTGTGGTAGCACAATTAGCCACTCTATAAAACAGTTACAATCAATGGAAGATGAAAATTGATCCATGTAAAACTCCAGTACTAAACTCCAATAGTATCTGGAGCATAATTCTTTCTTCAGCCACTCAAAGGCTTGAGGCTACAAGTCATTTCAATTATCTTATCAACCCAATTTCTTAGGAGCATTCGAGAATATGGTAAGTGAAAAGTCACCATCGAACGAAAATCCATTTAATCACCCAAAAAAAAAGCCATCACATTTCTCCAGCCGACCTATCACGACAAGTCACATCATCCATGTGAAAGGAAATGTTGGAGTAATTCTTTCCAGTCTACCTGGAGTCAATTTACCAAGAAGGAAAAGCTGAATCGAGATAACATCACAACACTCTTTCCCTATAAATCATCAGCTCCCAAAGACGTGAAAGAATACCACCGGCCAGATCATTTTTGTAAAACTACATTCAAAGAAGAGTTGATTGTGGGGTTCACTCGACAAAGCCACATGCAAAGGATAAGTGGTCCATTAGACAAAGCACCATGCACATGCAAAGTCACATGGGATCCAACTTGATACAAAGTGACTGGGTCCCATTCGACACTACATGATATTCTGCTTTTGGAAGACCATCAGACATCTTCACATGATCCATAGAATGGTGAGGCTTGGCTTATTTGATTCTACATGCAAGCATCTTCACGTTCAACTTGTGGCTATGCATGTAGTCAACAAGCTTGTGGCCGTATATTTGTGGATTATATGTTTGATAGTTGCAACATTCGACATTTGCAAAGCAAGCCCACTCTCAATAGCACAACCCATTAAAACCAAGCAGTGCCTATAACAATGCTAATGCACATACACGAAGAACAGGCCCAAAGCCCAGAGCCAGAGCTAAGATGAGGCAGGCTCGGCCCAAGAGACAAAAGGCCATGACATGCCCAAACCAGCGCTGGAAACAGCTGCAGAACTGAGCAAAATCCCACATCGTCTGGGAAACCAAAGCATAACAAAATAATACAAACAAAACAAAATAAAGAAGGCTGTAACATCGATATTGGCCGTGAAAGGCTTTATTGGCCTAAACGACAGCACAAAAAAGGCCCATATTAAGACAGCGCCCAAGGACAGGAAACCAGGAGCAGCCACGACCATAGCCCAAAGCCGAAAAGAGAGCCCAATCAGGACGACCCACTACAGCCAACCAAAACAAATGAAAGACGGCTCAAATGAAACCATCTCAAAGCTCTACACAGAAGACTTTAATTTAAAACAGGCCCAACAACTCTCAAACGTCAAAGCTCATTGTCCCACATCGATTAGGACAACCACTGAGCATCCTAAGCCAAATTTGACAACTCATCAAATAGGCCCACACAAGTATAGCATGAAATAACTTGCCTGAGGGCAGAGTCCCACATCGATTAAAATGAAAGAGGGCTACTAAGATGAATTAACAAAAGTAGTCCCACATCAAATATCAAACCACAGAATGAGCACACATGAGAGGCCAAATCCTTCAAAATACCCCGAACCTTAACTGCCAAATTGCAAGATTAATGTGACAAAGCATCCCATTTGTGTCCAGCCGACATATGTGCCTCCAGCATGCATCCAAGACTTAGCATAAGGCAAAAGGGTCTCATTCGACATGACAAGTCTAGGCGAATAGATCCACATGTATCATGGGACCTGTTGATGCAATTCATACATTGTCGAATGAAGTTCGTCCTTTGTTCCAGACGACAAGCATATATGCAATATCATATCACACGGTTCCATTCAACATCAATAGAATGACCAGCATATAGCCCAATCAATTGATTAAACTATTTCATTCGACAAAACCTTCATACTACTATAACGTGTGCAGCTTCCATTTGACCCAACAAAGAACTGCCCATTTATGCCAAAGATAACGAAGCCCAGGATCCCAAACAATGCCTGCTACCAGACCGAAAGCACATGATCACATGGCCCATACTACCATACACCAAACACGTACTACATCAATCAAAAGCCACCCCATTCACGCCCAAAAAGCCGTACGCCAAAGCTTTTCACATGACCCATGTGGAATTACTACAAAGAACAATATAATGCGTGATGAGAGAAACCATTTGCCAACTACCCACGTTGAAAGAAGACTATTGTGTTGAGAATAGTGAAATTTTTTTCTTAACAACCCATGTGAGAGAGAGAATCAAGCTACCCTTTTATCTAAAAAAAAAATGGCCCATTCACCAATTTGGACAAAGGACTCCCTTGCATGTGCCATGCTCCACCCAACAAAGAATAGCTGCCGATTGAAGCCAGCCAACTTGCACAAACCAATGATAATTCCATCTAGTTCATTGGCTAATTGGTGAACAAAGTCCATCATTTTCTCCAACCAATTTAGTTTCACAGGCACATGTGAAATATATGGCCACATTGAGTGATCAACATCTAGTTCATTCGACGGAAGCCAATACGACAGGTATGGAAATTCCCCTTAAAATGCTAACTGTGTTGGTGTTCTTAGCTATGCAGCGATCCCACTATACACGACACACAAGAAGGTTTCTCATTGATCTATCATCCCACTCGACATATATGCGATGATAAAACATCTGTTTCATACTACTTTCCATACTACAAGGTGGATGGCTATCGACTTCAGGTTACATGGAAAACTCTCATCTCTCCTAGACTACTTGGAATGATTATCAACTCCTTCAGACTAAGACAAAGGTTAGTCATCATCTCCATGCTACGTTGATTTAATATTGCCAACTCTATACTACATAGAGAATCTTTTATCATGTCTAGTAGAATGAAGAACTTTCTTGGATCTCCTTTAGGTCCAATCGACGAACCTATATTAGGTTAGGTAGTATGGAAATTCTATGTGACTTTCATCAAAGTTCATTCTATTGTAGTATCATTGACCTTATTCAAGCCTTGTATAATTAATAATGACTTTGATAGGCATTCATCTCTTCCATACTACATATGAGGATAATCATCTCCACACTACGTATGGAGATTATCATCCACTCTAGACTATATGGATGGATTTCCATAAACTCTAGAAAGTATTGGAAAAGCCCCATGAACCTTCATCAGGTTCATTCGACCCTAGTCTCCTGACCATCATCAGGTCAGAATGAAAATTTTCTTGGACCTCATTTGGTCCAATCGACCAACCTTTATCAAGTTAGGTAGTATGAAAAACCTTCATAGACCTTCATCAGGTCTAGTAGAGTGGTGATTCTTATAGACATGCATTAGTTTCATTCGACCGTGTCTCATGGACCTTTGTCATTTCCATTCGACAGTAGCATCATAGATTGGTAGAATGAAGATTCATTTAGTCCTTCCATCAAGTTCATTCGACCATAGCTTCATGGACCTTCATCAGGTCTAGTAAAGTGGTGATTCTCATAGACATGCATTATTTCATTCAACCGTGTCTCATGGACCTTTGTCATTTCCATTCGACATTAGCATCATAGATTGGTAGAATGAAGATTCATTTAGTCATTCCATCAAGTTCATTCGACCATAGCTTCATGGACCTTCATCAGGTCTAGTAGATTGGTGATTCTCATAGACATGCATTAGTTTCATTCGACCGTGTCTCATGGACCTTTGTCATTTCCATTCGACAGTAGTATCATAGATTGGTAGAATGAATATTCATTTAGTCCTTCCATCAAGTTCATTCGACCATAGCTTCATGGACCTTCATCAGGTTCGTTCGACCATGACCTCATTGGACTTCCATCAAGTCCATTCGACAGGTCCAGTCGACAGTAGTCTCATAGGAGAGTGATGAGTGATGACTTTTATCAAGTTCATTCCATTGTAGCATCCTAGACCTTCTTTAGGTCTAGTATAGTAAGTGATGACCAAGATAGACATTTATCAAGTCCATACTACAGGTTCATTCAACTGTAGTCTCATGGAGAGGTAGAATGAAAATTCACATGGACCTTCATCAGGTTCATTCGACCGTAGTCTCCTGACCTTCATCAGGTCAGGTAGAATGAAGATTCACATGGACCTTCATCAGGTTCATTCGACCATAGCTCTTTGGACTTTCATCAAGTCCATTCGATGGTAGTCTCATAAATCCTCATCAGGAGACTGAATGATGACTTTCATGGACCTTCATCAAGTCCATTCGATAGCCCATTCGACAGTAGTCTCATGGACCTTCTTCAGGTCTAGTAGAATAAAGATCCTCATTGACTCATCCTGTAGAGTGAGGAATGAAGACCCTCGTGGATCTTCATTATACACAGAGCGTGTAGACTCCCATGTACCTACATCAGGTATAATGGAGTGTGTAGACTCCCATGTACCTTCATCAGGTATAGTGGAGTGTGTATTTTTTCTTGGTTCTTCATTGGGTCATGTGGAGTATAGACTCTGATGTACCTTCTTCAAGTATAGTAGAATGAAAATTTTTCTTGGACCTTCATCAGGTCGGGAGGAGTAGACTCTCATGTACCTTCATCAAGTATAGTGGAATGTGTAGACTTTCTTGGACCTTTATCGGGTCATGTAGACTCTGATTTACTTTCTTCAAGTATTGTAGTATGAAATCTTCTTAGACCACCATCAGATCTGGTATCTGTAGACTCCTTTGTACCTTCATCAATATGTATAGTTGACTTGAAACATAAGACAAATAAACATCCTCCATATGGGACTTCATTATCAATATTTTACCCAGTCGACACAACAGGCAAGTAAATGATATCTCATTGTTTCAGTCAAACAGAGTCTGCTTCTTACATTGAAGAGCCATTGACTAAGTAACCCGAAAAATCCTCCAGACGACATGTACCAATGTTCTCCTTTCTTTATTTACCATGATTGTGGTTTTGAAATTTACAAGCAATGCCATATGACATAGTTGAAGACTTGGACTACTCCTAGTCCAGACGACATTGAAGACTCCCCATCATATGGAGTGTACCATGAACCTTCATATGTTTCAGTCGACCGGGGACATCCCCCATAGACTCTTGTCGAGTCAAATGAAAACATGGACTTCTACAGTCCATACGACACAATGTCGTATGAATATACTCCTGACCTTCATTTGGTTCAGTCGACCAGGGACATCCCTCATAGACTCTTGTCGAGTCAAATGAAGACATAGACTTCCTACAGTCCATACGACAATGTAGTGAGAAAAAAATCATGAACCTTCATTTTGTTTAGTGGACTGGGGACATCCCCCATGGCTCATGTAGAGTCAACATATGACCTTCATCTGGTCTAGAAAAATTTACAGACTCCCCTGGTCCTTGACCAGTAGTATGGAGATTGTCCTGACCTTCATCTGGTTCAGTCGACCGGGGACATCCCCCATAGACTCATGTCGAGTCAAATGAAGACATGGATTATTCAACACCCAAACGATTAATGTCGTGTAAAATATACATTGAACCTTCAGCAGGTTCAGTCGACTGGGGACATCCCCATGGCTCATGTAGAGTCAACATATGACCTTCATCTGGTCTAGAAAAATTTGAATACTCTCATGGTCCTTGACCAGTAGTATGGAGATTGTCCTGACCTTCATCTGGTTCAGTCGACCGGGGACATCCCCCATAGACTCATGTCGAGTCAAATAAAGACATGGATTATTCAACATCTAAACGATTAATGTCGTGTAAAATATACATTGAACCTTCAGCATGTTCAGTCGATTGGGGACATCTCTTATGGCTCATGTCGAGTCAAGTTCATGACATGGACTACATTTTGACAAGGTACTATTACAAATCATGTTTCATACGACATGCATAAAATACTCTCCAAATCAAGGACTTCTTGACTTAGAGAGTAGGGGACAAACTGTATGGGCCAAATTTGGGCCAAGGGCAAAATCGTATTTTCACTTCGAACTCAATACTAGGTGAGGCCCAAAGCGATAACCCAACCCATTAAACTCTAAACCATTTACAAAAATAAAAGGACAAACCCCTTTAATTATTCACCAACTGTCTCTATCTTTTCCCCAACAAATAATATATTTCCACATGCACATTATCCTCCCCGCCGAAAGCAGAAACAACAAACATGTGAGAGACCTCATTGCCAGAAATCACAGCACATTGTGGGTCTCAATGTCTCATATACAGCTCACCTGACAGCTACAAGGATGATTTCTTCAATCTATAAAAAGAGATGTAACTCAGCACTCAAGGGCATGGAAGTCAGAGTTCTCCAATCCAAGCTTCACTTCTCTCTTACAAATTTCTGCTCTCTGACACAAGCTCTCTGAGCATTCCATCCCTTTAAACACTTGTCACCGTCCTCACGGCCACCCAAAAAGGTCAAGGTAACAACAAACCTTGCTTTCACATTTTACTCATTTACTGCTCATTTCATACTACTGACTTGGGCGTCGGAGTGCCCCCGGCACCCACCACACCGGTGGGCAGTCTGCTTCCGCTCACTCTACCTTTTTGTTTTGCATGATCGCTAGTGCCCCCAACCTACAAATTCTCGATTGTGGACCTCGGCCGAAATCCAGCATCCACATAATTAATAATAATAATAATAATAATAATAATAATATATAAAATATAATAATATTATTATTATTATTATTATTATTATTATTATTATTTATTATTATTATTATTATTATTATTATTATTATTATTATTATTATTATTATTATTATTATTATATTATTATTATTATTATTATTATTATTATTATTATTATTATTATTATTATTATATCACTATAAAGAATAATAAAATCTTAATGTATCCATCGTGTCTTTATATATATTAGTTTTTCCTAATGGATCACCTTTAACTAGGCCCCATAGGGGATGAGAAAAAGACCTGAATGTGTGAGAACCAGTCCGAAAGACTAATAATTATATGGATTTTTTATTCACTCACGCCATTGTAGGAAATCAAACCCAACCTTTAGAATATTCGCATTCATATCTGCAACCTATACATATCCTTAAAAATTCTCACAGTCAGTATCCTCATTCGCATCCATTCGTAAATGCGGATATCCTTATCTATTTGAAATATTCGCAAAATAAAAAAATAGAAATCTTCTAACGATTATATGATGTGCAATATAACTGATTCATTTTAATATAAATCTAACAATTCAATGTAATTTTTTCAACACGATTTTGAAAATCAATTTCAATACAATTATCATTACTACAACTTACACAACACTAACAATTCAATATAAAAATAAAAATCAATCTTAACATAAGTAAATTATATAATATTATGATTTAGTTATTGGATAGATGACATATATCCGATATCAACGATACTTATATCCGCAATCATCAACTATCCATTGTAAATATCTAATTTTATATCCGCAACTTACCCAATATTAATTTTATTAGACGGATATGAAAAATATCCGTCCAATTTATAAGTGTTTTTATTAAGTAAGCAAGCACATAATATAACTTAGTTTTGTTGATATTAAAATATATTTTATCATTGATTTACAATCATTCAATAATTTATTTTAAACTATATTATCTCATGAAATGTTAACAATATAAATCGGTGTTTCGGTATTACATGGTATGAAATCTAGCGTAAGTTTTCATATTTTGAGTTAACTATGAGATCTTAAATGTAATTGGAAATACGGCAACCAATTTTTTTATTATAAAAAGGTCCTAAATAATAATATGAAGTAGGAAGTGACTGATGTTGAATTATACGAAACAATAAGGGTATCAGTGCAAAAAGTGTGAAACAATCGGTGAGCGGTGACACGTGGAAGATTCTAAGAAACAGAGTGAGTCCGAGACTCTTGTCCCGTCTACATGGGCTGCCTTGCCCTAAAACTGGGGACCATGATTTGAAAAAAAAAGAAAAAAAGAGAGGCCAGCAACGCGAACGAAACGTGGCATAATCTGACACGTGGGCTTCTGAAAGTGACACGTACTGTAAAATTCGTGCAGATTATTATAACCAAAGCAAAAAAAATTTGGCCCCGTGCCGTGCCTTGGCCCATGGATTTTTCCGGAGTAAGCGGCGGCAATTTAAATGAAATTTAATAATTATTATAATTAAATATTATTATTTTCTCGAATTTAATATATGAATAAGCTAAATTCAAAACAATCCTTATTTCTGGAAAATTATGAAGTTGTACGTTAATTATCATGTAAATTAGTAAATAGATCATGGTTTATATTTATTATAGAATCAATTGTCTATATTTATTTAATAAGACTCTCATTTATTTTTTTAATTTGGAGGGAAGCCTTTTAAAATTATAAAATCTTCTCTAAGAAAATTTCATGACGTCACTCTTATTTTTATTATTGATTCAATATTTACTACAAACTTAACACGGAATCAATTTCATGTGCATAATGTGGTAGTAATAGTAAGCTTACATGTAGTGACTAGTGAGTCATGTGTTGGAGTCGTTGCATATGACTATCAAAGAAATAAAGTCAATGGTTTTAATTTTTTTTAAAAGCATGATTCGAACTCATCTAAAAGATTAGTGAAAATATCAATTAAATATTTGTTAATAAATTCATCAACACGCTTTGATCTTGACCTTTATCCTTAACAGTACTGTTTGCACAATTTTTCGTCAAAAAAAGCGTGTATGGTTCAAACCTCCTGAGACACAGTCACAACAAGAGGTGTTTGATTAAGTGAAATAGGTCTCCAAGGGGCACAATCACACATATTACAGTCTTAAGATTACAAAGTTACGAAATTAAAATAAAATGCTCGTTTTGAGTCTTCATTTTTGTTCGGGCTTTTCCTCCTCGCATGAGTGAGCCTTTTATAGTGGAACTCGTTAACTGTTCGGACGGTTTCAGTCCGCAACTTCTTTGCAACTGCTGGATCACGTCTCCAACCGTTAAGCTGTGTGCCACAACTGCCTGATCATATGGGGAACTGCTAGATCGTGTGCGATGAACTGTCAAGTCGTGGGTGATACTGTCTTAACCGTTTAAATTGTGGGATCAACCGCAATATGCATTCAGTCGTCCTGGCTCTCCTGTCGTCCTCGTTGTTGTGTCGTTTGACAATCCTTCTGATTGCTCTTCTCATCGTCATCCTGGTTTCAAATCGTCCTGTGGCGTGATACCTGTTCGCCTTGCTTGCTTTTGTCCTTTACTAACCTTTTCGATCTAGGGCGATTTTCCTTTGTCAACACTTTTATCGACCTATTCGTTCTAGGACGACTTTCTTTTGTCAACAATTGTCCCCCAAATTCACATTGATTGAGTTGGAAGTGAAATCGAGGTGAATTTATCGATTTGGGTAGTCAGGGCGATAGACGTCGGCTTACAAATCTTCGCCCTATTGTCTTTCTCGGGCTGTCCTTTATGTTCCCCATATGAGCCCATCACTTCTTCAATAAATGTGCAACCTTTCCCAACATGTTTCATCATGACGCCCATTAATGAGCCGTTTTTCACGTTATTTCAATGTTCCTCCACGTCACACGTCACCTTCATTCCTTTACATCCAATCATGTTCCAGCACCTGTCTAGGGCGACTCTTCATTTTTTCATTCTCCCGCCCTTTCCTTCCTTCGACGATTTGGGTTGCGACACCTGTCCCAGGATGTGTTTTTCGTCTTCGTATATAAGGGTTTAGCCTGCTCTTATTTTCACTTTACTTTCCATTCTCTTTGTAAAACTCCCTTCTTACTCACTCATAACCTTCGGCATTAATATCGTCTTCTTCTTCTGCACCCAAAAACAGCTCTTCTACTTTCGGCGATTACCAGATGGCATTGGGTGACTCCTCCGTGAGTGCCTTCGGCGTTCATGTCCTCAATGAGAACTATGGTCAATGCACTCTAGGCCCCATTTTTGTCGATGACAACGCCATCGCTTCAGCCCCTTTGGCTCAGTTGTTTCCTTCCACATCTGGCCTTCCTTTTTCAGAGCCATTGAACGTTTCTCCCTTGGCCCAGTCTAACCCTATCCGCACATGGCCTAAACATGATTCCTCATTTGAGACCTGGTTCCAACGCATGCTACTGCATGCGGATACCCGCACTTTTATTGAAGAATATGGCTTTCTTTCGCTTATCGAGATCTCATTAGCTTTGCCCTCATTTGACCGAAACATGTTCTCCACCTCACTACTCTTTTGGTCCTCAGATTATAATATTTTCCTCTTCCCTGATGGTCCATTCACCATCACTCTTCGCGACATCGGCGTCTTGACCGGTTTAGCCCCTCTGGGTGCGACCATTTCTTCCTGTACAACCTTTCGTTTCCCCCTCATTCAATGGACTCTTTGTCTTTCTCGCCTTACTCTGCTTTCTTCCGTGCGTTTTCCAAATCGGCCGGTCCAGTCTCAGTATTGGAGCGTACGATTTTCCTTCATTATTGGCTTTGCAAGTACATCATTTGCGCGCCAAGCCAGAAACATATGGCAGATTACCTCCCAATCTCTTCAGACCTTGCCAACAGTCGTCGTTTGGACCTGACATCCTTTTTGTTAGCTGCCATTTATCGTGCATTGGCCGTTCTTCAAAAACAACTTCGTTCAGGGGCTTCGCCGATCACCTCTAGCCCTCTGTGGCTCATCCAGTTTTGGCTTAGAGCCTATTTCCCAGTATTCGGCTCAATTGAGTCAACTCATTCTTATCTTTTTGCTGGTCTTTTATTTGCCAAACTTCGGCCAACCTCTCTTCTTCCTCTCACTGCTTTTAAATATTTCTACACCCTTTCCCGGGTCAATTCCTTCTTTCATTTCTCCCCGGTCGACAGCCCTTCCTTCGTCCATGAAATCCCTGAGTCAGAAGAGGACGAATCGATTCATCGCATATGGCGCAAGTTTTTATGCAGCCGCAATTTGATTCATGACATCCTGACCGGGCCAATGGCAAGGCCGGAGTAGAGGTCTATTCGCCCAACTTCACTGCCAGCCAATTTGGTATCGTTCAAGGATGGCATCTTCCATTCTTCCACACACGCTCCACTTCATCGGACCGTTTTAAAGTTCTTTCGCTCTCAGACATAGACCAATGCTTGTCAGGGACCCGTTCTTTGCTGTCCTACTTTACTGCCGTCTCCTTCTCACCTTGTACATCGATTCATTCTCTCTTCGACCATTTTTGGCTGTCTGGCTGTGAGATATTCTTTTCTTTGCCTTATGCAAGGATCTTTTCCACCATCTCATTTTCCTCCAAGTCATCGGAATCGGCGGGGGCAAAGAAACCGATTGAGGCAGCCAAACCGAAGAAAACTAAACAAGTTAAGCAAAAACAACCTTCCCACAGTCATAGTTCTGATTCAGACGTACCGCTCATACGTCGTGCTAAGGTACGATCTGAAAATTTTCACCCCTTCTGTACATCGGATTAAGATAACCTGGAATTTTATAAGTTTTATATCTTGTGCAGGTGCTTAGGACGGAGCCATCTTATGTCATGCCGGAAGCGACTCAAACTCCGGAGCCTGAAGCTCCCATGGCTGAGGGTCCACGTGGGGAAGTTGAACCCATCGTAATCCCGGTCATTCAACTTCCATTAGACGATGATAAAGCGGCCGAGGCTCCAAATACGGAACAATATTGCGAAACAGCTGCTACCGATCCTTCGCTCGGAGCCGACCCATAAGGTATAGAGCCAAGTATAGAATTTGACCGTTCGCGCTCGTTCATTGAGGAAATTTCAAGAGATCATCCTTTATTTGAATGCCCCCCCTTGGATGATCATGTCCCAATTATGCAGGACCCGGATGACGAGCCTATTCTGCCAGAACCTACTTGGCCGGATGACAGGCCTCTTTGGCGTCATCTCAAACGGCTTTACCCCTTGGTGCGTAGGATGGACGCCACGGGGCTTAGGGGAAGTTATAGAGATGTAGATGCCTTTTTAGTTTGGCCGAATTGGAGTTATTAGAATAGGCTCGGTCCATGTACAAAGACGATGTACTTCGTCGCATTTATGAAGATGATGAGGTTATTCATATTTCTGATTCTTCCAATTTTGATTCTCTTGCAGATTCTCAGTCAACAGCTGTGCCGCAACAATCATCGCCACATGCAGCATCTCTGGACCCTCCAATACGGACTTTGTTTCCTGAACGACCATTGTCTTCACCCCTATCGTCTTCTCCTGTTTGGGCGGCCCCTTTAGATTCTTTGGTGCAGGCACCTCCTGTTTGTGATCGGCCATCATCGTCGGCTCCTTTGTCTATGCCTCTTTGGCCTGCTTCTGATCCTTCGATTCACCAAACGGCTACTTCTGAACGGCCGTCGTCTTCGGCCCCTCTCTCATCTCCTCTTCGGGCGCCATCTTCAGCTCTCTTAGTCCAATCTCCTAGGGGAGAACCCGCATTGCCACTAGAACCCTTTATAACAAGTGTTGCTGAGCCGTCCAGTTCTACTCATCGGCCCGGAACTGTAAGTGATTCCTCCTTATCCTTTTTTTGACTATTCTGATTTACTAACTTTGGCTTTACTAACTCTGGCCTTTTTGTAATCAGGCATCAGATCAATTCTTGCAATCGGTCCAGAGTATTTTGAGTGATCTGGACCAGTTGGCCTCTGCTTCGTCCTTGCCTAATCTATCTCTGGCTCAGGCTACAACAGACTTGGAGGCCCTTCGGGAGGTCCTCGGCCAATATGCATCGCTCATGACAACTGACATCGGCCAAGCTGTCCTGCCCGAGAATATAATTAAAATTGAAAAGGCTTCTTCTAAGTTAGACCGATTGTCGGGTCTTCATGTTTTGCCGATTTCAGTGGAAGGCCATCTTTCTCTTTAAGACTTGCAAAGTAAGGTCCTGGCCCTCTTTCTCCGCTATTGGACCGTACACAATCAGAAGGCCGGGTTGCGTGCCTCTATAACTAAGAAGGACGGGCTTCGAGACACCATTGATAAACTTTGACAAACCATAAGTAAATCTACGGACGAAATGATTATCGAGGAGTCTATGCTGCTGGATTTAGAATGACAATTACAAGAGATTCAGTGCCAGATAGAGGAAATCTGCATGAGGAGGGATGCCAAGAAGAAAATGGTTGCCTCTCTGGCAGTTGAGGCCACTACTACTATGGCCGAGTTCAGAGACTTGGCTCGAGTTGATTTTGAAAGGGGCCTGGCCGATCTAATAAGGGCCGACATTGAGATGTAAAGAGAATGGCGGAGCCTGGGGGAGAAATTCTCGCTTCTGAAGGATTTGCCTGATGAACTTCAGCGATATTCGGCCAGCCAATAATTATGTATACTGTTATGACGTTATATTCGTTCTTTTGTTTGTATTTCAAAATATTAATGAAAATATATTTTTATTTATTTTGCTTTGTCATTATTACAAAGACATTACGTTCTCGTGTTCCTATAATGAGGACACATATTTTTTCAAGTATTTACCATTTATCGCCCTAACACACACTTTTCAATTCAGATTCTTAAATGGTAGGCCCCGTTTGGCAATACATTTTCTACCTCAAATGGGCCTTCCCAATTAGGCGATCAGTTGCCATATGCTGGATCTTTGGCACCAAGTGGCAATATAGTTTTCCACACTAATTCGCCTTTTCCGAACGATTTAGCCATGACTTTCTGATTATATCCCTTGGCCATTGAAGGAATCTTATTCAAAAGATGTGCGGCTGTTAAGAGACAGTAGCCCCATAAGTAATAGGGCAAATCTGTGAAACTCAACATCGATCGGACCATATCCAATAAAGTCTGATTTCTCCTTTCAGATACACCATTGTGCTGTGGTGTACCTGGAGGAGTATATTGAGCGAGAATCCCATTCTCCTTCATATAATCCATGAACTCACCACTCATATATTCACCGCCTCGATCTGATCGAAGGCATTTAATATATTTACCAGTTTGTTTTTCTACTTCATTTCGGAACTCTTTGAACTTTTCAAAGGTTTCCGATTTATGTCGCATCAAATACACATAACCATACCGTGATAAATCATCGGTAAAGGTAACGAAGTATGAATAACCACTGTGAGCAATTTGACTTAGTGGACCACATACATCAGAATGTACGAGTTCCAGTAAGTTTGTGGCGCGGTGTCCAACACCAAAAAATGGGGCTTTGGTCATCTTACCCTGAATACAGGATTCACAAGTTGGATAGGACTCAATGGTAAGATCTGATATCAAACCATTCCTAACCAATTGGGTAAGGCATTTAACGCTAATGTGACCAAGTCTCATATGCCAAAGTTCAGTATTATTAATTACAGGTAAACTATGTTTATTAACTCCAGTATTTAATATATCTTTTGAAGTTTGCAATGTATAATGACCATGCTGGTTTGGACAACTAAGGATCTGAATATTATTTTTATCATATAAATACAAAGAACTATTCTTAATATTAATACAATAGCCTTCTGTATCCAATACAAAAAGTGATATAATATTAGCGACACATCCTGGTATAAAATGACAGTCATATAACAAAAGTGTCCCATTCGGCAATGAGATCTCGCATACTCCCACTGCAACTGCATCCAAAGAGTCTCCACTCCCGAACCGCAACTACATCTCTCCAGGCTTCAGTTTCCTACTTTCCTTCAGCACCTGCAACGAATTGCAAATGTGAATGGGACAAGCAGAATCTAAAATCCAGCTGGATGTAACGGCTTCACAAGCCAAAGATAAATCAATAACTGGAAAAATAAAAGTACCTGATGTAGAAGCTCTGTCTCTCCTCACTTGGGCAATGTAATCAGGACAGTTCATTTTCCAGTGCCCAACCTTGCCGCAGTGGTGGCATTTGTCTTCAGAAGCCCTTTTGGGCTTTGCAATCTTCGCCTGTTGTTGAGGACCAAAAGCCTTATTCTTCTTCTTGCCTTTCTTGTTCTTTCCATTGGACCATCCTTGGGAAGAAGCCGAAAGAGAAGTAGTTCTAGGAGGGCGAGTCGGTACTCCCTTCTTAAGGTCCTCTTCAGCCGTGAGTAACATCCTATGTAGCTCCTGGTAGGTACAGACAGTCCCGTGCATGTTGAAGTACATCACGAACTGGCGAAATGAAGCTGGCAGTGACCAAGAATGACACTCCTCCCGAGAATGTCATTCAAGATGAGATTATGTTGCCTCAATTGATCGATCAAATCGATCATCTGAAGAACATGTGGGCTGACACTCTGCCCCTCATCCAGACGCGCATGGAACAGTTCCATGGCGACTTTGTGAACAATAACTTGTTCCTGGTTCTCAAACGATTGTCTCAATCGCGTCATCATACTATAGGAATCTAACATACCATAGTACTGTTGCTTGAGTTTCGGAGACAGTGAACTAAGGATGTATGATTTAACCCTTAAATCATCATCCTTCCAAGTTTGAAAAACTTGGCGTTCCTCCTCCGAAGCATCCTCGCCCACTGCAAGGGGCAACGGACCCTCAAGAACATAACCCAGCTTCTCGGAATCGAGGACAATCCTCAAATCCAATTCCCAGTCTGCAAAGTTCTCAGCGCCTTTCAGTTTGTTCGCATCAAGCATACGCGCAAACTGATTTGTGGATTGTGCCGCCATCGCCAATCTATCATATAGATCACGAAAAACGGTTAGCAGAAATTAAGCAGTTTCATATAATATCAAAAGCATAAACTAGATCATGGATTTTTAATCTAATATGCCCCTCCCACTAAATCATGCAATACTGTAATCCCAAACAGAATACAAATATTTAATAATTAAATTAAATACTAATAGTGAAAAGTGGATCCCGTGAATATATTTCGGCTCACAGCAGAGGCACGGTCTCGCCTACGTATATTCATCAGGTAGACAACTCATTTGTCAATCATTCACTAATGACTCCTAAGTATCCGGTCCTGGCCGTTTCTCGTTGTCGCTGCGAAGGCAGGCCCACAAGGAGACGTACAAAGGTTAAACTCGTCAATGATAAACTCAAGTTACTTACGTAATTCTGACAGCTAGGGCACGTTCAGAATTCCGCTTTTACTTGAATTTATCTAGTATCTGATATACATCCGGTATAAATAAATCTTTATCGGCTACATCCTCACAGCAGAGGCACGGTCTCGGATGTAGTCACAAAGAAGTATTCATAAACCGTATTGACAAGATGGACCATATAACATGCATCAAATACATAATTACATTCAACCTTATTAATTAGGGATTTTCCGCTAAGTGTCATACACCCTAAATCTAACCAATTTAGATCCTAATAAGCATGCATAAAGTCAAGAAAACATGATTAAACATTGATTCAATGAAGGCTAATCATATTAGGTGGCCTAGAATCAGACTCGCTCTGATACCATTTTGTAGGGGTTATTTAGGGGGTGAATCCGGTAACGCAGCGGAAGCGGTGAAAATCCGATTTTCAGATTTCAAAACTTTTTCTCGGATAAATTAAATAAACATATTTATTTAATATTCCAATAATCAAATTATGAAAATAAATTCAATAAAACATTTTTAGGTGAATTTACCGAAATACCCTTACTTTGTATTTTTGTCCATTTTAGTCCGAAATTGATCCAATCAATTTTGAATGATTCTAAATCATTTCTAAGATGAACTTATGATGTTCAAAACATCAAAACACCAAAGCAACCAAAATCCCCAATTTCCCTTCACAAGGCCGAGAGCACCATTTGGTGCCATTTTGGCCATTTGGTCATTTCATGTCTCAAAACTCATCTAAATGAAATCAAATCAACATGAAACTTTATATGCATCATATACACACCCAAATGCACAACATATATGAAAATCCCCAAATTTGGAATTAGTTAAGAACCCTAATTTTTCAATTTCCACAAATTGGACAAATTAGACCAAATACATTAAATCAATTACTTCAATCATCATTATTCCATCCAATTCAAGTCTCAACACAATGAAACAACTCAAGATCAAATCTAGGTCATTTAAGAGTGGGTCAACAACTCTAGATTAGCAACATGGTTTCCAAAAACCTTAAAAGATTAGTTACAACTACAATAGTCACAACACTTCCTTCATTACACATGCTTCACACTTCTCCAAAACTTCCATCATCAAAAGCCACAAGAAACAAAGAAAGAAACATCCTAAGAATATCATATATTAAAGCCTAGAACCTAAGGAACATATTCCTTACTAATAGCAAGTTTGAAAAACTTACTAAAAATCCAAGCTTTTGATGTTTTAGCCTTTCTTCTCACAAACTTCCTTTAGCTTCTTTCAATGGAGTTTATTTTGATAAAGTGTATTAGGTTAAGTGTATCATGAAATGAAAATCAATTTATACTTGTTTCATTTGGCCTTTGGCCAAAAATGACTAAGGCAAAAACAAGGAAATTAATTTCAATTTCATTTCAAATTCATTTGGTCAACTTGGACAAATATCTTATAAACAACTTTATTAGATATTTATTTTGGTCAACAAATGCAACTAATGTCATTTACTTTAAATATCCTAACATAAGATATTTATATTTTAATTAATTTAATCATTTAACAATTAAATAATTAATTAATTAATCAAATACAAATATATTAAATATATGTATAATATTTACATTAAATATTAAAAACATATATTCATTTAAGATAAAAGTCAAATAACTCATTTTGACTATTAATTAATGTGTATTTAAATTAATCAAGTATTAAATGTAAATACACAATAATTAGGCAAATGACTATCTAGTCTCTTTAGCATGTATCTTGCGTTTAACTATTAAACGACTTTATAAATAATCAATATTATTTATTAATGTTGCTCTAGTGCTCTACGAGTATGTTTCATTATTGAGACACTCTAGATTCATGTATATCCATCACGAAATCAAATTTCGTGTCCATAATCTATCCACCCGTAGATTATGACGATCACGGATAATCTCGCTGAACCATACAGGTCGAGGTCATGGCAAATGTATAATTCCTCCGTCACAGGTATCCAGATAAATCCCAGAGATATAGATGTAAACGTCAAATCTCTATCGGGACTATCCAGTCGACTATTCTATTAGCAATCTCAAAAGAATGTTTAGAACTAGCTTCTAAACTTTACCACGGGCCCATAGTTTTATCTGATTGCTAATCATATGGACTACCTATGCTCTGATACACAGAACTGACAGATCATATCTTGATACACATAGGACACCCTGAGGATCTATCTACACCCAACGAACATGCGGAGGTCTGATCTAAATAGATCGGTGACGTGACTTCCGTCTAAGTGTAGAAGATGTCCCATGTGCCCACAATGGCATCTCAAGTCTAAGAATCACAAGTGCTACTCAACCCAAGAAGATTCTTATTGACGCTGGTGTACCATCCATTAAGAATCTTCGGTGAGTCGTTCAGTGTTTATCCGCTATAAACACCTACACGTCTATACTAGTCTCCAAGACTAATGGTTCATTGAGAAACCATTGGAATCATATATTCCAGTATACGACATGTACCGGTCTCAACGGGTTTACTATACTGACCAAGTAGTGTAAACCTTGACCAGGAACTGTCTGAGAATGACAACATCATGATACTTCTCAATGTCCGTTGCGACGCTTTTGCAACTGTATCATGACTAATCATTCTAGGATCATTACGTCTTTACCATATAGAAAGATAGATTATATTATAGAAACTGCATATATTATTCATAATAATAATGTTTTACAGAAGTATTTAACAGAAATACAACCGGGAATTGGCACTCTGAGCACCAACCCCAACAGTACCATGATCCGTCCTTATTTTCTGTGGGATTCAGAATCGGTAGATGATGTGCTCATTTATGAACTTGATAATTTGCTCTTGAGAAATCTCCACTACCGGAATTGCTTCCACCCATTTGGTAAAGAAGTCTGTGGGGACAATGATGAAGGTATGTCTCTTGCTAGATGCATGGTATATTTTCCATATCAAATCTATCGCCCATCCCATGAATGGTCATTGGTTAATGATATGGACCATTTCGGTTGCTGATGTCCTTTGAATGAGCTCATGGTTCTGACAAGCAATGCACCCCTTGGTATACGATACACACGATTCTCCCATTTTTGGCCAATAATATCCGCTCCGTATGATCAACCACCGCATCTAAAAGATTAGTAAAAATATCAATTAAATATTTGTTAATAAATTCATCAACACGCTTTAATCTTGACCTTTATCCTTAACAGTACTGTTTGCACAATTTTTCATCAAAAAGAGCGTGTAGGATTGAAACCTCCTGAGACATAGTCACAGCAAGGGGTGTTTGATTAAATGAAATAGGCCTCCAAGGGGCACAATCACACATATTACAGTCTTAAGATTACAAAGTTACGAAATTAAAATAAAATGCTCGTTTTGAGTCTTCATTCTTGTTCAGGATTTTCCTCCTCGCATGAGTGAGCCTTTTATAGTGGAACTCGTTAACTGTTCGGACGGTTTTAGTCCGCAACTTCTTTGCAACTACTGGATCACGTCTCCAACCGTTAATCTGTGTGCCACAACTGCCTGATTATAAGGGGAAGTGCTAGATCGTGTGCGATGAACTATCAAGTCATGGGTGATACTGTCTTAACCGTTTAAATTGTAGGATCAACCGTAGTATGCATTCAGTCGTCCTGACTCTCCTGTCGCCCTCGTTGTTGTGTCGTTTAGTGATCCTTCTGATTGCTATTCTCATCGTCATCCTGGTTTCAAATCGTCCTGTGGCGTGATACATGTTCGCCTTGCTTGCTTTTGTCCTTTACTAACTCCTTCGATCTAGGGCGATTTTCCCTTGTCAACACTTTTATCGACCTATTCGTTCTACGGCGACTTTCTTTTGTCAACAAGTACGAAAATTGTTTGGTGTGGCCTAATTCTGCGGCGTATGTTTAAATTGACCGAATTTGAAGCCTTCTGCAAATGCAGCTTCCCAAAGCTGAATTTCATCTCACACGTTCTAGTTTTTGCTTTATATTTGCCCGTTCTTAAAGGGTGTAGGAACTCGTATGCTACGATCCCGCACAATTTTAGTTACACAGAGTCTACTCACATGAGATGTGATTGTTGTTGAATTTAAATATACATTTAATAAAGAATGATTAATTTATTAGTATAAGATGTTATAAAATATGAAGGACATAGGCATATGTTGGTTCGGTTATTACTCATTCGCTGATGTATCAGGGATCGACCTGTCTTTACAGATCGTGGGGTTTGATCTGTCTGTACTGGTTGTGGTTGGTCGAAGGGGCAACGCACCCAAAAGGAAAATGAAATTTAAAAGTAAAATTAACTGAAATAACTGTTTTCGTATCATCTGGTGGAAAAAAAGACATTCCAACTTACATTATAGCGATAATGGATATTTATTTGCTCGACAATGAGACCTTAAAATATAAAGAGCATTTTAACTAATATTGTCGCGACAATGGTTTCTCTTTGGCGCGACAATGAGACATCGAAGAAAAAGAGCATTCTGATTTATATTGTCGCGATAATGAGACACTCGTGCATATTTTATGGCCATGAGATACTTATATTTATTGACGCGATAATGAGATACGCGATAATGGTTTCTCATTGGCTCGACAATGG